>OX638381.1:30450563-30614179 GCA_951813785.1 Criorhina ranunculi
ACTTGGATCTTCAAGGGCATCGAACATTTGTTATTTGCGACAAATATCTGGTTCCACTCACATTCTATGTCACAAAATACTTGTTTATTGTCAATCTCATAAATCTTGCGATCACCTACCCTCTAAAATCTTTAATCTGCTTGAAAGTCGTACGTGACCCCCTGGCTGGACAAAACGAATATACAAAAACTTTCGCATTGTTTGCATAAAAGTGTGATGGTGCATTTAATTGGATTCTGCGTAGGAAGCAGATGTTAATTTTAAATAAAAATAAATCGTAAAACTAGTAAAATACTGTGAAATTGATTAGCATCTCTCTATTTCTATCTCTATCACTCTCTTATACCGTGCGAGTTGATTATTGGAAAGCAAAACATTTTCGCTGTTATTGTTAATTGTTATAAAAAAAAAACTTAATACAGTCCAACTATAGTGTAGAGTTGTCGTAGCCTCTTTGACTGCAGATACATTTTATTGCTGACAAATGACTGTTTGGCAGAACTTGAATCATTGATAGATTTAACTACACACACATTATTTGTTTATTTTCAGTGTTTGGATAAAAATAACTTGTTCGTTGAACAATTTGCCACAACATTTGTTTTTTACGACAGTTAACAGATGGCGTAGATGCAATCGAATTTAAATTAAAATTTATGGAAACAAATGACACATGAGTAAAGTAAAGGCTTTCAAAAGTTTACTTTCTCTATCATTTGATTGGGTTAACCTAGGTTAGCTACATTACAATTTGCACATCAACAGATACAAGCATTAGATTTGAAACGTCTACATGGTTGACACCAAGACTGTCGAAATGACCGATGGCCCTCTGATTTTTCATATTCTATATCTAGATGGTCATGGTAAACATTAGATTCAAAAACTCGACTTAACCCTTTGTTCCCGGAGGTGTCGCTTCAAATAACACGAATTATCAAACTAATGCACAAAAAATCACTTACAACGCAATGAAAATTACCCGAAAAAAGTTTTTACCGTTGTAAAATGAATAACAGTTCGTAGAAATACACTTTGTTTTACCATGAAACCACTAGGAATATATAGAAAAATAAGTTTAATAAATTAAGTGTGTGGTTTCACTGCGAAACCACTAGGAAGCAAAGGGTTAAGACATAAAAACAAGACTAGCAAGAGACGAGTTACGATTCATCCTTTAGATTTAGAGTCCAAAACCTTTTCTGATGGCAATGCAAACACCCATCGCACAGGATAATTGACGATCAGGCCTTGAAAGATTAAGCTAAGCTATGTACCTACGAACAAGTTTCAGTATATTAATGAGTAACAAGTCTAGAGAATATGTAACACCATGTTCTTTGGGAGCTATGTTACGTGTACTGAACTGCAAAAGATTAGATCATCTATAAGTCATCAAAGACGATGATATCTGCTTTATTGTATCCAATGATAGCCCTTATGTCATTAGAAAATAGTACGACCATCCAAGGCTGTAAAAGAGTTCATCGTTTAAAAACTGGTAACACGAACAGTTGAAATAGCAACTTATGTAACTGCTATACCTTAACTCAAAAGCCGTTCTAGGCTGCTTCAATACTCTCCAAGCAAAATAAGGTCAAGCTCTGGTATGTACCAGGACATATAGGAATTGAAGGCAATGAAATTGCAGATCAACTTGTTAGGAAATGCTCTTCAGAAAAGTACATAGGTGCCGAACCCTTCTGCGGCATCCTAACTTCCGCGTTCAGAATAAGTTGGGACAGCTGGGAAAAACGAAACCTCATATCTTACTGGAACAACACTCAGAGACTCAGACAGGCTAAAAGGGCCATCCGACCCCTGAACAAAACCACTAAAAATATTCTCAACCATAAAAGGGACGATATCAGAAGACTTTGCTTAGAGGAGGACGAATCAGCGAAGCGCGTACTATGTGAGTGCGTGGCTGTCTGCGGGGTCAGGAAACGCTTCCTCCATAAAGAATTCCTAACACCGGAGGACATTCGTAATGCCTCGAATGCGAGAGCCATGACTCTAACTATTTATCACTTAAAACATTTGTCATTGGAAGAGAAAGTTTGTCCCTTAAATCCTTTCAATTTGGAAGTCCCTTGGTTATAGCCGACTGGTTCTCATTGTGTGTGTCCGTTTTTAAGATGCAGAAACCCCTTAAAACTTGGATAAATAACTACAAGTGGTCTGATTATGGAGCCTTGAGATATCGGGAAGTATTCGGATAGTAAAGTCTCTCATAACGACTTGAGCTCAAACTAGTAGGGTAGCTCCGACCAAACTACAGACAAACTTGATTCTAGAAAGAAATTCGAACTGTTAATACTGGATTGCTACTTGGGGTACACTTGTACCCCAGCCGCATTAAATTGCCGCCAATCGGTAGCTGATGGAGCTGCAAGCTTGAGCGTCTGAGTAGTTTCATGACTTGTTGCATTAGTTCGTATGTGATACTGACGGCGCGCGGAGTGTATGTCATTGTGCTGAAATTTGATATTGGGATACAGGTGTACCCCAGTGTAGCATAATAAGTTTCGCAAATAAGTGTGGCATTCCAGGGTTAATGACCTCTGTTTTTTTGTTTCTACCAGTCTATGCCTAAATTGATGACTTTTTCAGACTCTGAACTAGAAACTGTTTGCTCTCAAATCCTAAAAAGTCATGATATTTTTAGTTTGGGAGGCAAGAAGTTTATGGCTAATGCTCAAATCATCGTTATCTTCAAGTGGACAATAACATTTTACCTAAGTTCGGCAGGAAAAGAAGATCTGAGCAGCTTTATCTTGACAAATTATACTTTTGTAGGTTTATCATACCTACGAAGAGGTAGTGACGCAAAAAAAAACCGTTTGGTTGTTCTGAAGCTTGAACCTGTGTCCTCTCGCTTAAAAGTCCAACCACTAAGCCACGGCGAACATGTTCTTCAGATTGATAGGTAGTCAACGAAAAAGGTTTCAACATGAACAAAACAGGAGAGGTACATACAGTAATACCCGGATATGTACTCCCTCGCTAAGCTGTGTTTCCCGCATTACTAACCAAAAAGTCGAGGCTTCAAAACTTGTCAGGAATGTAAGCGGATACGGATAGGTAACTTCTCCCCTTACGTGTCTAAATAAATCATAAAAACTCGCAAGGCAGCTATCCGGCTTGCACTGTATGTATGTATGTAGGTACTTACAAACAGTGAAGGATAGTAGTATGTAGGTTAGTAATTTGAGGCGAAATCCTTTTAGAAACTTGACACGTGGTGCTGTTCTCTCATCTATAGGTAGCTGACTTTAAATCGAAAATTTGTCTGTATACAGCCAGAGGAATATTAACCCATTTATTACCAAAGACATTTAAAACTAAAAATTCAAATTTTTGGTTACATAACTTTATTAAATACCGTTTTATTTTTTTTACAATAAACTGCACGCCTACTTGTTGAACACATGTCAACGAACAAAAAAAAAAACAAATTTCATCAAAACAAATTTGAAGAAGGACAACGGTAAAATCATAATGTTGTTCAATTTTCTGTACCCAAGCGGGTACAGTGGTAGTAAATGGGTTAAGCGACACAATAGGATTCTGAAAGAAAATGTGTATCTAAACTGATCGAGATACATATGTATTGCCTTAAGGGATGATTCCTCAAGATGGTACCCTGTCTTACAAGCTAGATTTTCTCGTCTGTAAAGTCAAACTTTAGATCCAGCAAAATATATAGAAGGCCTGATGGGCAACAAGCGACTACCCACGTATGTAGGTATGTTATTCAAGCCTACCCATCTCACAAACAAAACTCAATTTAAGTTGACATTAGAGTATCAATCAATAAATCCCCTTCCCACAAAAAAAAACGACTTAAAACCCACTTCTCCAACTGCATTCCTTCACATCAAAACACCGCTCAGGCCAGGTCATATAAATTCCATAAATTCCTCAAAAAAAAACACGCATCATAACATTAAATTGGAAAAACCTCAAAGTCAGATTCAGAGACAGAATCCTATAAATCCACTCCCACCCATTAGCTCTCTTCCCTCCCGCCCTGTTTAGGCTTAAGTATCTCACAACGGAATTCCAATCGCGGGCTACTCTCGTGCGCGTATCTGTACATTCATTTATTTCTTCAAAAATCATAAATTTCCCAATCAAGAAGGGAATTCTTTACCGATTGCGAAGCACAACTCGCACTTACATATATAGGTAGGTAGGTAGTAGACTCTTCTTTTTGTTGTATCTGTGTTTTATGTATGTGCTCGAGCGCGTGCACACTTTATTGCTAAAGGTTGCCTTAAAGGTGAAAATCAACAATAATCACCATTGCCACCATTGAAAAGCTTCATGTTCAACATGGAATGTGTGAAGAGGAAAAAGAAGAGAATATTGAGAGCTACCGAAAAATAAACCAAAAAAAAAAAAAAACCAAAACGAAACGAAACAGAAAAAGTATCTTTACCTGGTGGGGGGGTATGTGTAACTCTGTATCTTTCTGTCGTCTACAAACAATACAGCAAGATCACAACATGGAAGGAATTTCGGGAATTCACATGATAAAACCGGCTTCTACTTAAAAATGATCGACGAAGACAAACCAAACTCTGATATGAACCAACCGACCATCCAAACAACAACAACAACGATGACGAAAAATTGTTTTGTATACACACATTTGTGTTTGTCTTTTTGTTGAAATATACTGCTGCGGGTGCTACTTTCCATCTGGAGCTGATCGAATGTGAAAATACTCGCTCGCATTACACACAACACGGTGTGATCTCCTCTCAATTTGTATCTTTTTCAGCAAAGATACACAACAACAAAAAAACGCGTATCTGTTCGTTTTAATAACAGAAATTCCTGAGAAATTAATAAATTTTTCTGTCAATGTTTCTAGTAAAAAGAAAATGTGTATCTATGTATCTTTAAGCAGGTACCCCACTCGTACGTACTATCATTTTATGTTTCCTTTCCTTTCATTTCGAAAAAAAAAAATGTAAATTACATCAGTAGTCAGAATGCATAGATACAAATGCATATAATTACAAACAAAATGCCTATGTTGCTAGATACATACTTACATAAACGTATACATATGTGTGTGAAAAGATAGACAACAAGCTAGAGAGAGTGAGAGACAGGCCAGTTATGGATAGATATGGGTGGCTAGAGGGAATGAAAAAAAATAGAATGGAATGCGGTCTTGACGAGTTCTTCGACATCAACCGTGAGTCGTCGTCGTCGTCGTTATCGTTGTTGCGTTGTCGTCGTCTTGTAGGTGCTGTAAGGCTTTCCAGCAAAGAGAAAAGAGGGGACTTGCACAGTGGACGGTTGTGTGGTGCTGCTGCACCAAACTATAATGCCCCGTCTAACTCTGCCTTCTGCAATAAACTATTTTCAACAGTTTTGTCTCTTTCCTTCTGGTTTTCTACAGACAATACGAGCAGATTGACTTAACTATTTTATTCAACCAAACGACAACGACGACGGCGACGACAACAGCGATCAATTTGATCGTACTTCGACATAGTTGAAGCTTGAGGGATATCAAATGGTGACTCTAGGGTGGATGTCAATTGGTTTGGCCATTTGAAATAGAAAAAAAAAAACAGCACGACTTTTTGATCTTGGTTGGTGGATTTAGTTAAAAGACAAGATGTAGTGGCTGGCCCTGGAGGACCCAGAAACTGGATTCAATTAAATTTAAAGAAATCGTAACCGAGTTCAGGTCCTAACTAAACCCCTTCTAAACGTTTTAAAACATTTCTTCAGCTTATTTCAAAACTAATTCTTACTAATGTTGCTGCAGCTAGTTGTGAACTGTGAACAAAGTGCTTGAAATATAAAGACTTCTACGGTTCGAGGTTCTGGCAATACCTGGAATATGCAAAAGTGGCACGAAGCTATAAAAGTTTCCTGGTACCACAAAACGATGATGGGATTCCAAGACACAAAGGAGTCGACAAGCCTGTGAGAAGATAAGGAGTGAACTCTACTTTAATGCTAAAAGTATGGTAGTTTGGATTTGAGCCTACAAAAAGTTCAGCTTGTCGATCAATTAACAATTGATCTACGTGTAGTCTGGGAAAACTCCCTAGGCTTACTGAACCTAAGTCTCAGTCTTTTGATAATTCTCTTTCACGAGTTACGAATATGATTGTAAGATTTGGAATGAAAGTGAGAGAAAGGCTTTAATGGTTTGAACCTGAGGATTTGATAGTTTCTCATTACTCCTCGGATTGTGTCTGGACTATGAGGTCTACGGTCACGTCTGCATAGATGGTGGGTCGAGGTGAAGATGCCACGACAAACTATATAGCGACATCGACTTAGTGAGAAGAGTAAAGATTCAACCACTGAGGTGGTTGGGTCATGTAGAGCGGATGGACACCAATGCTTCGGCCCGACAAATCTTCGAATCCACCCTCGAGGAAAGGTGCAGTAGAGGAAGACAGCGACTCAGGTGGGACACGCAAGTGCAAAGGCACCTCAACTGGAGTAGAGCTGTGTCAATCGTTCAAATTTGAAGATCGAATCGTTCGAGTATTGGTTTCAAAAATGATTCGGTCTTTTCAATCAATCATTCAATGATAGAGATAGAGATTGAGATATTGTATTAGTCCATTGAATACAATCAACAGTTCCAATCATACTGTTTGTATCGATCATTCGCATCGTTTTCGTTCGTTCTTCGTTCGTTCATTTTCATCCCTATTTTGATTTATTTGTTCAACAATACTTTTGTTTCGTTCTTTCATATACAAATACTCAAGGTAACTGAATCGGTCTGATGTGCGAGAAAAGTATTGACTTTGTGAACGATTGATTTGAGGTTGTGTGATTGCAATCATCAATACTTTTACGTGAACGGGTCAAAAAGATCGAATCAATCACGATTGACACAGCTCTAAACTGGAGGCAACTAGCTAAAGATCGAGCTGGCTGGAGACGCTTATTAGTTGAGTCACAGGTCCACCTTGGACTGTAAAATGAACGTGTCAGATTGTGAAGGATGTGTGCTTTAAATTCAAAGGGATGTCAAGTAACTCAGCGAGACGACGGACAGAGAACCAAGACTAAACTTCTAAAATGGAAGCACTTTCTACTTTTTATTGACGAATTTGACCGACAGATTGAGAAGCCTTTGCCTTTCCGATTGTTTTGATGAGATTCGAACCTGAATCAGTAGTAATCACGGCGATCGCAGTGTGGGGAGTTACCGGCGTGAAGTCTAAACTGTTATACCTTCGATCGTGATCGATTTCTCGCACAAAAAGTTGGGACCAAATGTCAAACTTTACCAATGCACAGCTGTCATTTGATTTAAGACGCAATCTATACTAGATCCAAAGCACAGTCTATCCGGTAATAGAGCTCAAAAGTTATAAAATTCGACAGATGTCACTTTCGACTCCTGGGCTTCTTAACTTCCTGAAGGATGACATCTCAAAGGCTTCATGTATATCTATCAAATCGAAGTGACATTTCATCTTTGAAAACAGAACCCTTTACTCTGTGTTACGACAGAGAACCAAAGTGTGCTACACTTACTCTATAGTCTATACTACGCCATCGGATGAATGTAAGCTATGCCAAATCGAAGCAAGTTCCAGTCGCGGCAGTCAACGTGCTTAGCCGGTTTCATAGATTTTTCTTCTGCAACTACTGTGCAGCAACATTTACCTTCTCTCTAAAGTGCGCAATGCAACCGGCAGCATCAATTCTACTATTTTATTGTTGAGCTGCATTAATATCAAGACGAGGAGGAGGAGTAGGACGAGTAGGCATACATTGAAGATATGAGATTGTTGCTCTCCCATGCCCATGCTGCCACTTGGCTTGGCTCCATGCTTTTGCCTTCTTTTTTTGTTTTCTGTGCTTCAAGTCACCCCACGAGTTAATGCAACCATTCAACTTTGCCAACGATGTCGTTGTTGTTGTTGTTTGTTGTTTGTTGTTGTTGTTGGTGGTGGTGGTGGTTGCACGGCTGCTTACATTATTGCTATTTGATGATAGTCGTAGCTCGATACATTCTATGCCCACTATACCAGTTGTGTATAAATGTATCTAGTATGCGCGGGCCAAATACGGACCCACGAGAGGGGCACAACTATTCAAGTATGTGGCAAGGCACATAGTGCAGTTGATTAGATATACAACTTTTTGTATCCGCAAGGTATGAAATCAAACATTCCATTCTTCTTTGTCCCTCTGTCCCCCGCCCTTAATGCCACGACCGTAGATGGTATGGGAGTTTATAGTGGTAGGACGACGCGACGATGAAGACGACGTCAAGTTGTGTACCTCGTTTGGGGGCTCGTATACACCCATTTGACAGGTATGCGCTGGTTGTTGTTGTTGGACTCTTTGGCCTGAGCATAGATACAAAATTGCACATATACGGCCATGCTGGGGTATTTTGCAACAGAAGTTACAACAACAACAACAAAAATAAATAAAATTGCAAAAAACCAAACAAAAAAAACTGAAAAAGAAAAAGGAAAACGAATGCTCGTACATATACCCACACTTGGTATTGAATGGTGTGTGCGCGAATTGCAAACGCGTTGTCATCACAGGCTTGAGAGCTAGTTGTAGCCGAAGGGAAGGTTAGGGGGGTAAAAAAAGTTGCATTGATTGCAAAGGAAAATTCAATAACGCAGCGAAAATTGTTTGTTTGGCAAAAAAATTCGACGGAGGAATGTGAAAATTGGGCGGAAATGTTGGACGTTTTCTGTTGTCCCATATGAGAGTGTCTTAGCTTTGCAAATTCCTGAGCTGAAAGCCTGAGCTGAATGGGACTTGCAAGGAAAATTCATTGAAAAGTCTATGAACCCATTGAGAGTGTCAGAAATTTTATTACCTTGGAGTTGGAATTAGTTCGTCATCCCTTAGTACTCCAAACAATTGAATAAAAGCCTGGATAAGGCCTGAGTTCATGAAACGAAGGACAGTTCCGTCATCAGGTAATGTGACGCTCAACCAAAGCCTTAAACTGACAGAAAGCAAGCATCATAGGACTGTGATGACTGGTATGGGGAACAAAAGCATGTATAAATACAAAAGATCAAAGCGAATGCTAAAATCTTTGACGTGCACTGGTGAAAAGTTTATTCTTCCCCAACATTTGAAGCCTCTGACATACATATATGCTTATTAATTAAGATTGTTAAGTTAGAAAGTTCACAGATGAAGCACTCTTTTGAGTAGAGGGCCTGGCCTGTACTTCTTCGTCAAACATCATTGGCAGAAAGGTCTTGCCTTGCTAAAGACGGACTCTATTTCGTGGATGTGTTTGGCCACGGTAACTAAGGCGATATCGTCAGCAAAGCCGATCATCTCAACTTGTGGCAGCATTATTCGCTCCGTCATACATTATGTTGGACTCCCGCAGTAATGTAATACTTAACGCCTTTGTTGGTCTGGTACCTCAGCCTCCTGTTGGTAAAGTATCCATTCTGACTAATTCATGATCAGGTCACCAAGTTGAAGGCATTTTTAACGTCGAGCGCCACCTTCTCTCCAGTATTGCTTTAGCTGCTGTATCTACTATCACCTATGTATATGGCGTCGAGATGGTAGAATGCGATTTCCTCAATCCATATTGGTCGTGTGATAAAGTAGTCTACCGTGTATGATACGTTTCTAGCACACATATTGGCCGATAGGGCGATGAGTCTCCGTCTGCAACACCAGGTTTTGAAGTTCCTATGCTTCAGGAAAGACTCCCACCGTAAGGTACCTTTGCATCGTTGCTATATAAAGGTTCGGTCTCTTTTAAACGGTCGCTTTGACTGCTATATTCAGGATACCGTCGTATCCGGGCGCTACGTTATCGCCTATCTTTCTGAACGCTTCGTATAGTTCCTCTAGTGTAATTGCTGGGATGTGATCCGTTCTAGTCTCCCTCGTGATGTTGCAAAAAACAGATGGTCTATGGGGGAATAGATTTTCTTCTATTTTCCCCAGCAATGTCGTGAAGGATCTTCATCATCATCTGCCACAGTGGTGATCAAAAAGATAGTTTCAAGGGAAAAAATAAAGTGAAACAGGTGCCCCATCCGCCTTTTTTCCATTTATTTCACTATAAGTGATCTGGCTTACATAAACATAACCTATGACTTCCAGAGAGGAATGCAAACTCTAATGATGTGAAATTAAATCAAATCGGTTAAGTGGTTTTCAAGATTATCATGAACAAACAAACAAGGTTTCCGTCTTAATAATGTAAAAACAGTCTTAGCACACGTTGACAATTGACAATTTAACACCTCAATTGAGACAAACCCGCCTGTGGATTCCCCATTTTATCCAGATCAGACGTCAGTAAATTGCTGGGTGTTGCTCACCACCATCATAAACGTCAATTAGCATAGTTTGCCCGACTTTACGTTCAGTGTCGCTTCATTGTGCGTCTTTACATTTCGTTTTTCACCACCCCTACTGACTACTGACCGTCAACCTAAACAAAAAACAACCTCAAATCAACGCCACAATTCCACCTAAATTATATTATTTTCTCATAAAAAAAATGAAAACAACCTCCATCGTCGTTGCCCATGTGACGACATTAAATACCAGAATTCCAATACTTTTTTAACAGCAAAAAAATAATAAAAAATTATTAATAAAAATATTCATGAAAACGAAAGCAATAAAAATAAATTAAAAAAAATACAAGTGTGTGTTAAAATAATTTTGATTTTTATTCAAAACTGTACGTTACACAGTTTTTTTTTTAGCTAGCACATTCCATAAGCGGTCCGACACCCTCAGCTACAGAGCTTCTCTATTATAAAATACTTAAGAACACGTTCAACTGTCTAGCACAGAAAAAATTCCCATTTTTACACATAAACCACTATAACAACCCAAAAGCCTATGTGTGCTCGTATCGAAATAAATAACATAAAAATCATTTAAATAAAAAAAAAAACTTGTAAAAACCCTACACGCTACAGTGTATACTGAATAGCGGTCTAAAATAGCCGCCATCATGACCGAATGACGTATGAGGCTAAGGAATTTATTTCTCGCATTCTTTTCTGGTGTATTTGCGTCTGTGGCACATTTCTGTACCGTATTTTTACTCTCTTCAATTTTCTGTTGGCTTCTATATATTTTATTTAAAAAAAAAATTAAATTTTTTTTCGCAAGAGGAGACCCAGAGGCGTATAGGAAATATGTGCGCGCTACGCTAGTACTTTGGCATTTTGCTTTCGAGGGGGGGGGGGGGTGGACAAATATATCTGCCACTTGAGAGTTGACAGCATTCCAAATATACAGAGGGAAGGGAGAAAGAAAATATAAAATTGTTTGCAATTTAATTAAATAAAGAAAGAGGGTAAAACAAAAATAAAAAATAAAAATAAATTAAAATTAATTGGTTAAAATTAAGTAATCATTTATATTATTATTTATATTTGTCTCTCTCTCTCTCTTGTGTGCATTGTGATTGTCTATTTATTTTTTGTATCTTTGGGGTCGATTGAGGTGATAATTTAATTCAGGAATTTATGTGGAGTTTTTTTTTTTATTTTTTATTTGTCATCTAGAGACGTCAGTGACATTTTTACGAATAAAATTGTTTATTTAATACTTTTATCGAGACGGTTGCGGAGAGCGCGCACTCTTCGAATTAACACTGATTTAAGTTTATAGACTGTGAATATGCTATTCACTGTTAAGTTTATGTTACGTGTAAACAGTAATTTATAGGCGGTAGAAGTAATATGTGGACAGGGACAGAGGACTGAAGCTTAGCTTTTTCGCATTTATTTGTGTGGTTTGTGAATATTTTTTTCTCACAAGTGGGTGGGAATCTACAACGGAAGTGATCGAGAAATTAGCTTCTGAGACCGAAAAGTTTTAGTTTTACCCAGTCGGGACTCTGCTTATGTTTCTACATACTCCGTGACATCAGGAAGTTCGAAAGAAATACTGTGAATTATAAGCAATGGCAACAATACCAATCAATTTTCTCAGTTATTCTGGGCACCAACCTCGGAGCAAATACTGAAACCTAATACTACTTGAGTTTTAAAATCACTACACCAATACTAGCGCCGTGTGAATAGCATTGCTTCAGTCCGGGATGGACCTGGGCCTCAATCAACATCTCAAGCCAGCTCGATCTTTAGCTAGTTACCTCCAGTTTCGCATGCTAAGACGGTGGAGCTCCCCTTCTACTTGCGCGCACCACCTAAGTCGCGGTCTTCCTCTACTGCGCTTACCCTCGGGGATGGATTCGAGGATTTACCGGGTGAATGTATTGGTGTCCATCCGCTATACATGCCACAGCGACCTTTATTCTTCTGGCTAAGTGGATTTCGCTCTAGATTCCGAACAGTTCGTTGTTACATCTCAACTCATCTCATCCATCCACTCACTGTCTATGCAGATGGGGCCACCCGAAGAACTTTTCTCTCAAAACAAGCAGGAGCAACTTCATCCATTTTTGACGAATTCCCTGCCCTTCCGCCATTGAGCAGGACTAGGATGATCGAGAGAGGGCTTTCCTTACTAAATAAGCTTTCTCTAGCCCAAAGAAGCAGCGATTGGCAAGAGTCACGTTTCGCTTGATCTCAGAGCTTGTGTCGTTGTTTGAATTTATATCGGAGCCAAGGTGGAGAAAGTCCCTGACAATTTGTCCGAGACGTCAGTTTTGGGTGTTTTTTATTGTTGATAGCATATATTTGGTCTCGTTAAACCCATCTTCACTGCTTTCGTCTCAATACTCACAAAGGAGCCACTGACATCATGCACTGAATTCGTCCAATTATGTCCATATCGTCGGCGTATAAGATTATGCCTCTGGTGTTGGCGCTTGGATTTATGTGACTATTACTGTCAATGTTTCTCCCTAGCGTCACAATGCATACTCCATAACCTATAGTTCGACACCCTGTCCAATAATTCAATGTCCACATCTGGAATTGAGCCATATATGACGTTTTAACTTATTTTCGTAAGCTTTGTCTTGACTCGTTTGTCATTTTAAATCTTCAAGCTTGGTTTTGACACTTTTTTGTGTATCAGGCCTTTGTGACTTAGCTAACTTCAGTGCTAAATCTGTGTCTCTTTCTTAGACTCCAAGCGTATCATCATTTGGCAAGTCGTCAGTCGTCCAAGTTTCATTTAGAAAAATGAATTCCATGACAAGTCCCATAACTATTCTCAGGTCACTACTGTAATCAAGTTCTGTTTTGCTTATTACTTTTTTATGACTGTTTTAAGAGCTTTACTGAAGTCATAGAATGGAAAGCATTTACTGGCTGAGGGCCAATTAAATGATGTTTTCCTTACGAGATCATCAACGTTTGGCTATGTACGCGACTCGGTACTGAGACCAGCTTGTCAGTGTTATATCCCCCAACGCTCTGTTGAACGGATGTTTACATGTTTTATCTCCTTGTTAGTCTTAGAGCATCTACTATGCCTTTGTGCCATCGACATGTATCAGCTTTGGTCAAGTGCCAAATTTTTTAAGGAAAATTCACTCTTCTTCCAATTTAGATTGATAGGTTACAAATAAAATACAGTTATACCGGGATATGTACTGCCTCGCTAAGCCCGCATTGCTAACCAACAATTTCAGGCTCCAAACATTTTCAGCAATGTAAGCGGGTATGGATAGGTAACTTCCCCTCTTTAGTGCCCAAATAAATCAGAAAAACTCTCAAGGCAACTATCCGGGGAGCAGTGTACAAACATTTGGTGCGACAGCCTATAGACAAGATCTTTTGAGAGACTCCCGGTCATGTTCTAATTTTTAGAGCCTGAAGATTGTAAAGCTAATGGGTCTAAAATCCTCGAAAAATTCATGACTTTTCTTGCCGATTTTAGGGGTGGATATGACTCGAACTCTTCTCCAAGTTTAGGGAATGTGGTAGGAAACTAATATAAATGACCAAAGTAGGCTCTTTTGGAGCATAATCGGTAAAAACCTATCAAAACCTGGTGACTTAGGGTGACTCTACACCGGATCAGTCAAAACGTTTTTTCACATTTTTGGACTAACCCGGCTGCAAATACACCGGTTTTACACTTTGGTGTGTGTCGGGTCATAAGAATCAATGTATTGTTGTTTGATAAGTCAAAATAAAACGTTTTGACTGATCCGGTGTGGAGCCACCCTTATAGTGGGGAAAAACTAAAGTCAAGGTTCTAATTTTTAACTTTAACGATCAAACCATCAAAATGTCATATCATCGATCATTTCTTTAAGTGCAATAGGTGATGTCACTTATCACCGCTTAAAAAACTAAAAAAAAATCCCAAAAAATATAAATATAATGATAATGAAATTCCATAACAACTCACACGCCACTAAAACTTCATTTTTTATCGTAAAAAAAAATTTACAAAAAAAAATAAAATAAATAACCTTAACTCATAAAAATTCGGCCATGGACCTCAAATCGAGTTCCATCGAATCAACAAACCATTAAATTTCAAAATATACTCGTCGTACACCCCTTAAAAATAATTTTAAAAAATTTATATATATTTATGCGTAAAGAATTTCTTTATCCTATAATAAATTTCCCTCTACCTATATAGATAGTGTGAACAAAAATAAAAAAATACAATAAACATTCCAAAGTCATTGTTCATTAAAAACCGGACAGCAAAGTACACAAAACACCTCCCCATCTAATTAGCTAATGGTTTCTCGATAATTTTTTTGTGATAAACATTTTTTTCTTTTTGAATTATGAATAAATAAAAACAAAAAATTATATTTTTTACATGAGAATACAGAAGAAGATAAAAAAAGGAAATATAAATGATTTGGTTAAGCAATATTAGGCGCCATATTCTTGAGGGAGTTATATATAATTTATACCCATCAGAAGCATAAAAGGGCGCCATTTTTATACAAAATTCCAATGCTAATCACGGACTATAACATTTTTAATAAAAATAAAAGCAAACTGAAAGAAAAGTTCTCAAAGAATAATAAAATGAGGCTATCCACGCCTAATAATAAAAAAAAAATAAATAACAATAACGATAATAATAAAACTAAAAACCATAGAAACATGTTTAAAATACTAATAGCCAATAATAATATTCTTTACTGGAATCTAGCGTTCTGCACGAGCAGCAATAGTGAAACTGCGTTTGTGTTTCTAGGAAAGATATGCGATACCAGATACAAGAAAGAACATACAGAAACGTTACAATTTATATTGAGTAGGTCATGTGATACCCTTTAGGCTTTTTATTGTGTGAATTGGAAGTTGAAGTGATTAAGGGCACAAGCTCGTTGCTAATGGTGGTGGGAGACGCTAAGGTAATTCAGCGGCTAGTCAGTATTCAAGTCTTTCTGCAGAAGATGGGAATCAAAAGGGCATTATTATTATTATGGTATCGGGAGGGTTTTTCACAGCCCTTGGCACTGCGGTTTCTAGCGAATCCTATTGTGCCTTCCCTAGTGTTGTGAGATGAATTGTTTCACCCCAGAGGATGTCAGCAAGTTAAGTAACTTCTCTGGGTGGATGGCAGCGAGTTGTTCCGTAGGGATGACTTCGTTGTCGAGCAAGTTGGAAGAGAGCTGGGCATTCCGTTAGGATGTGTAGAAAAATCTCTTCACTCTCAAGGCAGAGTCTACAGTTTGAATCTGTTACAAGGTTCATGCGATGGAGGTGTTTGTTCAGACGGCAGTGTCCGCTGAGGAATCCAATTAGTGCTCTAAGGTTGCTCCTATCGAGGTTCAAAAGGGGATGATGTGGGCTGAAGATTTTTAAGTCGTCCGCGTAGACTGATATATCATGACCTCGCTTTGCCAACTTTAAGGGTGAATACGACTTTAACTTTTCTCCAAAATGAGGGATGTAGTTGAGTCTACCATAAATGGACAGAGTTTGACAGAAATTGTCATTAAATCTTTGTATCATTGATGGAAAGGATAAAGATTGACGGTCCAAGATAGGTGGTGATGGTGAAGTGGGAAATGTCTTCGCTTGTGACCCGACCTATTCAGTTTCGAGCCCGTTCGGAAAATAGCAACAGCCACCGTAAATAAAAAGAGAAACGAACAAAATCTGGGTTTCTCAAACCAAGGCAACACAAAGGGGTTTCTGCGTGTGAGTACAATGAACCGAGACGAGTTTGAGTGCTCTTGGGATTTGGAAACGGTCCGATATGGTTGCCTTGAGGGACCCCTGAGTTGACTGTACTAGAGTCGGATGATGAAGATGTAATTCCGAATCGCGGTTGGAAGGCTTGGGATTTACGTTTAAAAAAAGGGCATTTGTCAAAAGCCTGTAGTAATGACATCAACTTCGTTGCCTTCCTCCATGGCATACAGAGTTTTTGACACGAATTAAGTTAGATTGGTGACTGTTGATGTGATCTTTAGGGACACATGTTGATTTGTGAAAATATTTGGCTTGTATCAGGACCGGGGCAGTATTCGTTCTTCAATTTGTTGATCTTATTAACAACCAGTGACTGGGGTATATCCACAGAAGTGTTTGAAATTTGTTCAGAAAACGGAAATATTCAATACATGCCAAGACTTGGACTTATGTTGTTGTTTAAAGTTAAATGTCAATACTATCGGCTTAAGGATAATCACAGTTTTGGTTGTTGTTTACGCTTGAAGAATATCGTTTTGTTGAGCTGTGTGGCAAATTGAATTTTATCAAGGACACTGTTTACCTTTGAGGCTTTTTTTATGCAGAGAGCGCATAAGAAGGATTTTGAAAAAAAATTTCAAATATTCCACTGAAATCGGTTTCGGAAATACCAATGATCATGGCTTGTTCACCAATTGGCTTCTCTATGTTCCTATATTTCATATCCAAAATGAATACACCCTATGGAATAGAGGAATAGAAGTGATAAAGACACAAAAAAAAAATACCAAACCTTATACACAAAATTTTGTTTTGTGTACATTCGACATTAGTTAATTTGCATATTATCGTCTAAAGATACTTATATAGCTCGTTTTTTTTTTTTTTTAATTTTTTTGTTTTCTTCGCGGTCAAACTAAAGTTGTAGCTTGGTAATATGGGCGTAAACCTTTAAATAGCCACGACATCTATTTTGTGTTTTTTTGTTATTCGACAAACAAAAGGGAATTTTATTTTTATTGAATAACTTAGCCCGTAGGGTATATTGATTTTAATATTTCAATTTTGTCGTTAAAAGTTATGGGAATCTTGCTATAAAACTAGTTATTGAGCGTTAGATGAAGTAATTTGGATCCAGAAGCTGTAGAAGTTTACAGATTCTGTAAGTCTTAACAAAAAACGACACCTAATTTGTCAGAAATAGTGTTCTCAAATCTTTGAAAACTTAAGACCGACGTCCTAAGGACGAATAAAACGGCTTTATACTGAAAATTGGTGTATAGAGGGCGACTATACATTTTTATTTATTTTTTTCCTAGGAGATGAGCATTTTTTAAAGATGAAACAGGATAATATTTCCACCTAAAATAAGGTCACCGCCACTCTACGAGTCTTCCCTGGTACCGCCGTTTAGGCATTTCTTTACAGCGGAGGAGGGCTAGGCTTCTGTATTGTTCCAGTTGAGTTCTTTCCTCGGTTTTTATTAGCACACATAGTTCTTTTGGCATGAACTCAATAGATACATCCCATGTCTCTTGGAGGTTGATGGCTCGCCGTGTTTACTATTTTTTCTCAAGACTTCCCCTACGCTTTGGCATTGGAAGATCATATGTTCGACTTTTTTTATGCAACCCGCTCATGAAAAAGACTTGTATTTATGCAAATAAACGAGTTAAATCATCCATATCCCTTCAGGAAGTGGGTTAAGTGAAAATCCAGTTCTCTGTGAGGTCCATGAATCCATTGCTGAGTTTTAGGTATAAGCCTGTATGCCCACCTGCACTTACTTCAGCGTTTTTGTGATTCTATTAGGCTTTGCATTCTTTCTGGACATCGGTTTTCGCTGGCCACATTTTCATGTCCTTCTTAACTGTGATCCGAGCAGTACTGACGTTTCCCTTCATCTGCATTAGGATACATTGAAGTGATGTGTGCTTTGTATGCTGGCACTGATCGTGTTTAGGGTGGCGTAAAGGCTTCAGATTTGTCTTCGTCCTTCTGTGTTGGGCATGACGCGGTACTGGCGTTTACACCTCTCTTACTCACATATTTAAGATGCTCCACCTTTCTGTCACAACGCCTATGCGGTTCAGTTGTGGCGTTGCTATAAATCTTATACACTGAACAATTTGTTGGTCTTCATTTAGATTATAGCATTCGACCAATCGTTTAGATCTCTGCAATCATGAAACATGGGACGTGTAGAGGAAGTGCAGAAATCATTATAATCGGTACACAACCTCGAACGACTTTTGAGTACCGTCTCCATGTTGCAGCAGTCCATTTAAAAGGTTCTATTTTGGAGTTGCAATAGTTCAATTGCTCCCATCTGTTGGTAGCAATGCTGCTGTGGTGACATAAGGCACAGTCCCTATTCATGCAAGCCTTGTTTAGTAAGCAATTTTCAGGAATGTCACTGAGGCTGGTAAAAAGATGCTCAGTCGATGTCCAACTAGCTCCTGAAAAATTCCGTATACGGTGCTTGCTTCTAAGGATTTCACGAGGCTGACTTGGTGTATAAAACTAATCTTTAGCCCGACGAACAATGGGTGTAAACTGGAACAAGCTAAGTTAACATGCAGCTCCTCCGAGAAGACTTCGTAACGATTCTGAACCTGGTTTTGGCAGGGAGTGACAGAAATTTGTTAGCGTTCAATTCATTGCTCCTTATAATGTAGATAACCTCTAAGTCTTGAAACAGAAACAGACGGCTCTCAGTCGCTATAGAAGCAAGCTTCGCATAAACTGAAATTAGTTTTCAAAACAGTCAACCACACTGATATACCGACGTTGAGTTGCAACAGAGTGGGCTGGCTTATAGAGCCGGTTAGAACCTAGGACGTCTTTTAAAGTTAACTAAAAAGTTTGAATGTTATACAACATATAAAAGTTGAACAAATCTTCAAAATATTGGCTAAATTGAACTAGGGTACCACGTAATCCGATCCAGACTCACAACAACTTTTCCATACGTTTTTTTTTCACTGAAAAGATATGAAATATATAACCATAACTCGATAGGAGGGTTAAAATCAAGTCAGGAATCAAGCTTATGCTCGCAAAGAGACACTACTTTGATACGCGTGTGTGCATTTTAATAAATTTGATGGTTTTTGGTTTTTTTTTTTTAAACCTTTTTTTTGACAGAAAAGAGGAGTGTGTATGCAATGGAATTTGTTGTGTGCCCCCGTTTGAGAAATCGGATTAAACAGACAATATAATATGCATATAAATTTGTTTTGATAAATCTTGGATTTATTATTTGTTATGCATGAGATAGAGAAGTCTATTTTCTCACCAAAGAAAAGAAAAAATTCAAACCAATACCCTTTGTGTGACGTGAATTAAAGTTTGAATTGAAATTTTTCAACAAAAGTCTGATGAAATGGACACACGTGGTGGCATTTTTTTTGTTCATGTCGTTTAAGATTTGATACATGAAGTTGACGATTACAAAAGCAAACATTGGCTAGTTCATAGAGGACCAGGGCCTAACAATTATGTTGTGCATGTTATATTTGTCCCATAAATGGCAGGGACCTACCTATAGAGTTTAATTCTTGACTCTGAACGACGGATTGAAGCTTTTTGCAGGTTTACGCATTCAAAATTGATGGAACAATGATTGAAGCAGTTTTCCTGCTTTTGATTTTTCAATCATTGTCAAGCATTCCAGAAGGAGATTATGGTTGATAATACCTTGTACACAGATATAGATAGACTGTTTGAGCCACAGGAGTTCGTCTTTTTTTTATGCAAGTTCGACCACGATTGAAACAACTGCATAAGAAATACTCTATAAGGCATAATTTTAGGTGCCTAGATGCATAGGCAAACAAATAAATCTCCTGTGAAAAAAGATACAAACGTCTGAAAATGGAACTTGCTTTTATTTTTACGAAAGTTTTTATGTTTTTAGTCATGATATAATAATCCTTCACAGCCTATGTTCAAACTCAAGAAATATGCTATCGAAAGTGGAAAATTTTACTAAAAACGGACCAATTGATCCCAAGTTTATCGCGCACAAACATCAATAGATATAGATAAACAAAATTTAACTAAAGAGATTTGCATATGTTTGTACGTAATTCGTATTCATACCTCGATTACTTGATTTCTTATGTAAATAAAATTCGAAATTCGATGAATAGATAGAAAAATATTTAATAGATACAAAAATATCTCTAAATATCTTTAAAGTTTTATATTCATTAGATTCATTATAACTTAAAATATTGATATTTAGATAATATTGCATTAAAAAAAAAAGCAATTGATTTATCAAAGAAAACTCAACAATCGTCACAAATCACAGGCAAAAGGTAAAAAAAAAAAACAAAAAAATACAAAAATTGTGTACATACAACCTCCACAGCGCGTGTGAATACTGAACATCGGAATGCGAGGAATTTATTCCTTTCATGTGGTGTTTTCGATTTTATAAGTTTTTCATTCACACAAACATCTCGCACACATATAGTGATCTCATATACAATGTGTCGATTGAGAAGAAACAGCAGTTAGCAGGTTTTCAAATGAAGGAGGCAATCGAATCAACTCCGTATCGGAATAGAGGGTGGGACTTGAAGGAATGCTAGAATAATAAAAAAAATAATACAAATTACGAAGAATAATTTAATAGATTGGGTGGGTACACACCGGAAAATTCCCTCCATTCAATCGTTTCTCTTCCACAAATATTCCACTTCACAATAACTGGGTGTATACGGTACGAGTAATCATCCAGATTTAGCCTTATATCCATCGCACAGTGGAACTAGTAATATCAACAACAGTAGCCAGGCATCAGATAGGTACAAATGCTATTTTCTTAAGAAACTATGTCGAGATTTTTCACAGTAAAAATTTACATACATACTTGCTTGCATATACATATTTTTTTATTTTTTATTTTTTACGTGCACATTTTAATTGGACTGATCAATGTTTTATTTTATTTTATATATTTTCTCTGGTTTTCCATTTTCTTTTTCTTGTTTTTTATTATACTAGTAGTATTTGTGTGTAAATTACAGTAACGATGAATTTCTGATTTTATATATAAAAAAAATTGTTTTGTATACAAATTGTATTCCTTTCCAAAATAAATTACATTCTTCAGAATTGTGGTAGTAAAACATTTTTTTTTGTGCAACTTTTTATATATTTTAAGCATTTAAAAATATTTAATATTGCTGGCTAATGAGTGAAATTGAGATTCTATTAATGAGGGGGATAATTAAGTAATTAAATTTTAAATATGTGGGCAGTTGTCGGTTGTGAGGAGGCAGAGACATTTTAATGAATTGAATTTTATTTGAACGAAATTGATTGGGAGATACAGATTACAGATCTTCGAAGCGAAAGAAAGCGGTTGCGGTAGTGGATGACAAGTTAATAGACACCACTTCTGAATGGTGTACGCATTTTCGGTGACCTTCGTTCAGAAGGAGACCTTTTATCTGAGAATATGTGCCGACTTGCGTCTCTATGAACTTAAAACGTGCTGTTTACTAACGCAACCTCGTTAATTATCAGCATGTGTATGCTGGACACAGCCGGGAAACTACTAAAGAAGATTCTGAAGCTGCGACTGACAGAAGCAGTCCTGAGAGCAGGTGGCCTATTTAAGAGACGGCACCGATTCAGAAATCAGCCCAATTGAGAAAGTAGTAAAGGCGATCTAGGAGACCCAACAGGGTAAATACCGCTCAAGAAAAAAATCGTCTTGCTTCAGCAGCCTTTGATGTACTAAATGCCTTTAGCTCAGCCAGCTCGAGAACACATTTAGGGTACCGCAGTATCTCCTGTGGATGGTAAAGAACTTCCTTTAAGACCGAGAAAAAGACAATTACTGCTGAAGTAACGCAGGGCTGAAACCTAGGACTAGACTTTTGGAATATCTTTTACGATGGGGTAGGGAGATGCCCGAAAATGCCTTTTTAAAACAAGAGACACCGAAGATGCACAGAGAAGGCTTAACTTATCTATGAGACGCATGCATGCGTGGATGGAAAAATATAGCCTTAGTTTGGCGGCAGACAAAGCAGAGACAGTCCTCCTGACTAGGAGATAGATTCCAGTGGCTGTAGAGTCCCAAATAAGTTCGGAGGTTATAACCAACAGAAATAATTTGAAGGACTTGGGAATGATCCTTGACTTCAAACTTTCATGTTGGCCACAGATACAGTCCTTATCGGACTGAGGTCCATTCCGCAGCAGACATAGGTGGTCCAACTGCAAGCAAGTGAAGACGCATGTCTTTATCGTGTATAACTGTGTGATCTGGGGCGATGCACTTAATCAAGGGAAATACAGGAAAAAGAAGGCAGCAGTACAAAGATGTGGAGACCTCCGAATAGCTCTTACCGTGCGGTGTCGAAAGCATGAGTCTTCTTACACGCAGTTGTGACTCCCATCGATTCCTAACGGAAGAGAGGAGTTTTTTCCAC
The DNA here is from genome assembly GCA_951813785.1 of Criorhina ranunculi. Classification (NCBI taxonomy): domain Eukaryota; kingdom Metazoa; phylum Arthropoda; class Insecta; order Diptera; family Syrphidae; genus Criorhina; species Criorhina ranunculi. The sequence continues at coordinate 30,473,089 of OX638381.1, forward strand.
GAACATAAAGCTGAAATAAGAATGGAAATAGCTCACCAAGCAACAGTGACAAGGCCGATGAAGTTCTGAAACAAGAACAAGGTGGACGGCGAGACTGATTAGGGACGTTGCTGAATAGACGAAATGCAGTTTCTAAACCGGACATGAAAACTTCAATGCGTTCAATAAGGGGGCAGCCTAGCTTGCCGATACGGCGACTCTCCAGTAGATGACGCCAACCAAACTTTGTTGACCTTTAGCAGATGTACAGCTGAAAGAATCAGACTGGAATTAGAGAGAGGCAACATCACTCCAGAAAATGTGGAAAAGAAAATCTCGAGTAAGGAAGATGAGAAGATCTTGGAACCCTATTAGGTGTAAGATAGCCCTGTCTGCACTGACCTGCAAGATCGTCCGATTTGATAGTTCCAGACTTCTTTCTTTGGGACCACAGGTCCACACGAGCAAGCCACAGACCTTGACGGCCTTAAAGGAAAACATTCGACAAGAAGTGAAGAACTTATCCCCAAAAGTTTTGAGAAACAAACAAAGTTACTGACCTAAGAAATCGAGCGAGGACTATTGCACCACCTTCTAGATGTTTTCGTTGTCAGTCAGTTCAAGTTCCAACAAAAAAAAGACAAAGATGCATCAAAGTTACGAGCTATCTTGCTACAAAAAGTAACTGAGTTTCAGTGAATTCAAAAGACTTGTCCAATTTGCTACGCGTAGCCTATAGACCTTCGGTTACATCGTCTTTGTTCTTTAATCCAAGGGCTATCGGGTTAAGGATGACAGAGGATGACGATTTTTTTTTTGACAGAAATCCTCAAAATTTCGACTAGAATGTTACCTCTCGAGTTGTCACAGAAGGCTTTAGACACTCAAGACGTATTTATTCGTTTTTTCTTTCTTTGAATGCAACACACGATGATTTCGAGAGCTAAGGTCTGTTGAATTGAATTCAAATATTTGTTTTTGAGTCCTACCTCTCGCTCCCGAAACAAGCAAAAGATCACCGAGACTCCAGCCGTTGACTTGACAGGATCTGTGATTATGATCACTTTCAAGCTTTTTACTCGTTGAATTAGTATCTTATCTGCTCCTAAAAGATGTTTTCAAAGAAAAAACATGTAAAAAAATCGAATCTACGTCACGGATTCGGCAAAAACCAATTTAAAATTAATCGTTTTCGAGAAACAGAAAAACGAAATAAAAAATTTGTATATTCCAATCTCGCAGTTTGCACAATTCGAAATTCGTTGAGAACTATCTTTTTCTTCTGAAAAAAAAAAATCTCAAGAAATATACGTATACGTATTCCATCCTCTTGATTTCCTACTGCCTTCCTGTGCCGCTAACCACCCCTTTTCCTCCCTTTCCCCCGCCCTCTTCAATGAATATCTAACAAAAACTAATCGCGATCGCGCGAATAGTTGATTTTGTTCTTGTTGTTGTTGTTTTTGTTGTTGGCTTTTGCACTCTGTTATACAGGGGAGCTGTCATTAAAATACAACAAAACAACAACTGTTGCGACCTTCGCATTCCAGAGCATACGAGGTTTTTAATGGTCGGATGTCGGCAGGCAAAGCGGGGCGCGAGAACCGGGCGGCCGGCGGCGGACAGCTGAATTTAACACAAAATAGCAAGTGTATTTGCTTCTTTTTTTTATGTTTATTTGGAAGAATGAGTGTATGTGTGCATACAGAGGAAATGGGGAGAGGCAACAACGAACAGAAAGAGAGCCAAGAGTTTATGTATGATGAGAGGACAGAAATAGCATTGGTAATTGTAAGCATAAATGTTGCTCTGAAAGATGAGGAATTTTTTTTTTTGACTTGTAATTTATTTTTGAATTGCCTAACATATTTTATGTGAACGTATATGTATGTGTTATCAATGAGACATATAGCACGTGGGATATATTTTTTTTTTTCGGTCAACAAATATACTTGGGGGCAGTAGTCGGTTTCGTCAAGGACCATGTAAAGGTTTTGACAATGATTTTTTTTTTTATGAATTATTGAGGAATTTATTTCTCATGGTTATTATTATTCTGTGGGTAGGAGAGAGAGAGAGAAGTGACCGTCATTTCATTTATTCCGTAACGAATGTACAACAAGGGCTACGACATTGTCCCAGTGACAGTGATATTGATGATCTCAAAGTTAAGTGATTGACACATGCTTAACTTGTTGATAGTCAAGATCTGGATTTTTGTACGAATATCCGAACCTTAGATACGAGGAGAAGAAGAAAATTACATCTCACCTCCACTGCTACTGTCCAGCGGTATCTCACAGAAGAAGACGACTAATAGATCACTATCGTTTCAATGGTAATAGTGATCTAAGCCAAATCCCTGTACGCAAACTCCTATCCTTTATCAATAACTCTAAATGGTTCTCCCCACAGAGAATTCTCTAGTCATCATAATGGTCTCTGTACATAGGTGAGTCTCGCAGAGTTAGGAAACGCTTTCTGCACAAAGAATTCCTAACATCGGAGGACATTCGTAATGCCTCGACTGGAGATATCATCAACTTCATTAAGAAGATTGAGAATCTCCTTGTCTAACTGACTCCAGGCACAATAGATCTTTTAGATCGCAGTGCTATATGCGTCTGTCGCAGAGCCTAACCAATAATAATCTACCTAACTTCAACCTTATAGAAATCCTAACTTTTACACAAACCACTTTTTCCACACTAATCTTCCAACAGATTTACCTACTTTGTAGGTTCTGCTTCGAAGTGTCTCACTTGATCAAGCTTCCCGATGTCAATCCCTCTTGAGTTATTGATTGCATTGCGCCTTTTTAACTAGAAAAGTCCATTCTAAGGGGAAGAAACAAGGAGCTGATAGCCCTGGATGTAATTGGCGGATGGTATACTAGAAATGGTCATTCAGTTAACCCTCTAAAGACTGAAGTTGTTCTCTGTGCTAGAAAAAAAGAAAATTATTGGATTAACTCTTCCAGTTCTCAAAGGCGTCAGAATAAGGAGTATTCTTGGATAAGAAACTTCTTTGGTCGATACAGGTTCGTGCTTTAACATCTTTCTGGCAGTGTAAGGGCACTTTTGTCAAGACAGAAAAAGAGTTTTGTGGTTCTGTAAGGCATATACGTATCGGTTGTCTGGTGGAATAAGCTTTCACGCAAAAACTGCTAAATTCTCTAATCTCCAAAGAACGGTTTGTATCGGGTGCATCGGGACTTTTTCCAGCACGCCTAGCTCTGCTCTTGATGCCGTGCTTAATTAAACACCCCTTTGATGTTTAAATTTTCACAACACGCACTGGACCTTGTGCGAGCAAGATCCTTTGACTTAAATCTTATGGATATCTCATCTGACGCAATGGTTCCGGAATAAAGACAACTGCGTAGTCGACTTTCTCTGTGCACAGTATTGGTTTTTCCCGGGTTAGGTTATGTAGTCGAATTTTTACAGATGGCTTCAAAAGCAGTGATGGCTCAGGTGCTGGAGTCCTTGTGGAAAGTGACAACTGCACATTCCCCTAGGTATACATATATATGCGACTGCCTTCCAAGCGGAGTTTTATGCAGTACTTATGGCTGCGAATTTTATTGCGAAGAAGTTCATTCATAGCGGCGGACAGTCTGCGTTTAAGGCTGCGCTGCGGTCGAGAACGCAGGATTAGATTGAATTCGGTTGGTAGACTGAATCTGCTAACCGTTATCTGGGTCAGAAATGAGTTCTCCGATGAGCTTGCGAAGCAAATCCAACCCCACTACGGTGAAGGTTTCCATCAATAATTGGGTTTCTAGCAAACACAACTGCACGAGACAAGATGCAGGTACAATAAGCGACAGACAGTCTGCGTTTAAGGCTTTGCTCAATCCTCTTACTTAACGCAAAATAGTTCGAGAACGAAGGATTAGATTGAATTCGGTTGGTAGACTGTCCAGCCTCACTGTACGGTTAGGGCTTCTATCGCTAGTTGGATTTCAAGCAACCACAACTGTAGGTGGCAAGATACAGGTAGACTAAGTGGCTTTTTCCCGACGCCTGTAAGAAGTTTGTGCCATTCTTGATGTTTGTTGACTGCAGACAACTGATTGGCCTTACTTAGGGACACTGCTGCGGTATCGGCGGTGGGATAGGTGGAGCTCCTTAAACTTCAAATGAACTATGGGACACTACATCGTTGCCAAACATCGTAACGCTTAAGTGACACCACTATCTGTGATGTTTGTGTAGAGAGCGACGAAAGCACGGAATACTTCCTATGCGATTGTCCTGCTGTTGCTCGTAACTGAAACTCTAAGTCGACTTTCTTTAAAAGAAAAAAGATGAAAACACAGTAAAAGGCTTGTGTAGGTACCTTCTGATAGTACAATTGACTTATTTTTGTGTCTGAGTGCTCCAGCGAGGTGTTCCAACATGCCGACAGAACAATAAGAGTGCTACTATGGCGACCACCTTATAAAGTATTCCCAAATGACATGACATAGCAAACTTGGTAGCGTTGAAATAACATATGAGACACTCAGCGCTAAAACAGCCTTAGCCAGATTTGGCAAAAAAAATAAACCATCGTTGAGTGCCTCATATTTTCCGCAGTCTTTTTCGGACAGCCGAGTTTTGGGCACAGACAGAAACAATTCGAACAGTTTATTGACTGAAGTCATAACTTTCAAAAGGTTTTTTGTTTTCTTGAAACCCCATGACTTGTAGGTATCGTCGTTGTTTCCTAAAGTCAAGTCAAAAAAAAAAAAAAAAAACCAAACGACTTTAAGGAATGTCACAAAAATACGTGGTTTGACTCTTTTTTCTTCTAAAAATAGACCCACGTGTATCTAAATCCGCATATAAATTGTAGCAAAAATACAAAAAAAAAAAAAACAAAAACCTAACAAATTGATCACCAATAAGATACAAATTTATTTTTTTGTGCAAGAATCTCCAGTCAAGTCAACTCGTGTGTTTAGAATTTAAATAAATACACGTTTGACAAAATCTATTTCTTTTCATAAAGACAGTGACATCTAGTAGAAAAAAACCTAAAAAAAAAACTTAAAAGCAAAAAATCATTTGTTTAGAAATAATTTGTTCTTACTTTTTTTCTTTGAGATTATTTATTGAAAATTAACCGCCTGATTAAACCGGAAATGCTACATAAACCATAAATTTTGAAGTGGTTGGTGAGTTTTTTTAAAAGTTATTTTCCTTCATATCCGGTTTACATGACTGACACGTACCTTTTTTTTTGTAAAGAGCATCTGAGGAAATTGGTTAATAAAATAACCATGCAGTCATTGTAATTGAATTTACAAGTATGTATTCAAAAAAAAAAAATATTTTTTAAAGAAACCAAAGGAAACTGACCAAAAAAATGTAAGATGTTGTCGTGTTTTAAGTACATATAAATGCTCATTTAAATATTGTCACCTTGACATACCTTAACTTACAAAAAAAGAGCTATATCTACGTACTGTAGATACATATGTATGTTGATGTGTGTAAAAGAAAAAAAAAACAAATCTATGAAACAGGGTAAGACAACGAACGAAGTTTACACACAAAGTTCGTATCTTATCTCTTGTTGAAGACATTTTTTTTTTTAGAAATATTATTCTCAAGATTAGATACTTAATTAAATGACAGAGATATATGTACTATATACACTTTTGAGTAGTAGTAGAAAAAAAAAACATTTCAATGGAATTTCCTGTGTGTATAGCTTCAAAATCTTTGGTGGTCGATCGGTAGGTTCCGGTGGTTTAATGGATGTTTTATGATTTTTAATTTTTTTTAAAATCCCTTTGTGGAAATATTATTAAAAAAAAAAAAAAACCTTCTACGCAACTAAACACAAATACAATTATGCCATTGACCTTTGGGAGAGGGGGAGGAAGAAGTTATATTTTTTGAAAATTTATTTACAAGGCAAATGAGAGATGATTTTACATTAACGTGTGCGTAATAAGTTCTTATTTTTGGAATTCTAAGAATTTTTTTTATTTATTTTTTTATCTTGTTATGATATTTACTTAAGATAGTCAAATAATAGGAAAGGAATGTGTCAAGATAGCAGAATGGTGAGAAAAAAAATAAAATAAATGGGCGGGGAATATATGCGCGATAATGTGGCAGACAAACAAGTTATAGAAGCGCTTTTCAGGTTAAACAAAGTTTTTACTTTTTTTTTTTTTTATTTAAGAATAAAACAATTGAAAACTAAACTTAAATGTAAATGTAGTGTGCACTAATTACATTATTACGTCTGTTGCTGAGACAATAATGTTCATTGTTATGATGTGCGAGGAATGTTAAAACTTTTGCAAAACAACCTTTTAAATGAAATGTTATTGCGTAGGGTTAGAGATAAGTAACAATGACGAATTGATGATGAATTTTATCTATGCTATCAAAATACTACTTGTAATGTTTGAGGTTTTTATGACCGGAAATGAATCAGAGACCCGCATAAGATGAAGAATTTTTTTTTTTTTTTTTGTAAAAAACGCGTGTGTGTGACTTCCGCTTGATAAGTTTTTAATTTTTTTTATGTTAAATCCGTGACCATGAGGTTTATGTTACTTGATTTTGAGGTAACCGGTCAATAGGTATTACAAGGGCTATAGTTTGGTGTGACTCAGAGATTTAAAGATTTGTTAGCAACGTGATACATTGATTAGATCAATTGGAACAATTTGACAATAAGGAAGTTGTAATATGTTTTCACAAGAAACAAATGTTGCTTTTTCGCTGAGATTTTACACGAACTTTCAAGGGGATGTTGCGGTGCTGTGATCATTAAACTGTCAACCAAATTGAACATGTCTGTCCGAAGATTTTAAGCGGCCAAGGTACGAATGCGTGAAAAAACGTCGACAGACTGGAAGAGCAAGAAACCGCCAGAACCCTTGCCGAAAGTGTATTCTGAAATCTTTCCTCAACTCCTGTACCGAGGACCAGTGACAACGCCGCAACTTATGTGCTAGGTTTCACCACCACGTAACCCCTGGTGGGACGAATGCAAAGAGGGACGAGAACTGCTGCCAAACTCTATGAGCAAAAAAGACGGGAAGAACACTGGCTTCTCAAAAAGAACAAGAAAGATCACTAGAAGCGCACAATTGAAGATATTAAACGACTCTCGGTCGTCGTGGTTTAGTGGTTAGTGCGTTGGACCGCTGGGCGAGAGGAGACAAGTTCGAGCCTCAAAACTACTGCAGATGACTTGATAGGGAGCATACACCAACTCATTTCCAAGATTTGGAATCTCAGCGTCGTTCGCTCGTTCCACAAGAAAGAAAACTCCCTCATCTGCGCCAATTATAGATCCATCAGTCTGCTGAACATTGCGTATAAGATCCTTTCTGTCATATTGTGTGAACTCCTGAAACCCCTCATCAACAATCTGATTGGCCTCTTTCAGTGTAGTTTCAGACCACGAAAGTGGCATATCGACAGATCCTGGAGAAATCCCCAAGAAGTCCAAATCGATACACACCATCTCCTTATCGATTTTAAGTCCGCCTATGACGAGCTACACAAAGCTACGTCCAGTTTTAGCATCTCGTCCGTGTCTTAAGGGCTATTATTTCCTCAAAGTTGGTAAACTTTTCCCCCTAAAGTCAAACAACTGTCCGTCCGTCCCATAAGTCGATACTTTCACCCTCGCAGCACTTGCGTGTACTAATTCTTATGCAACCTTCAATTCGTTTTGTAAAACAGCTGCCACTGCTCTTAAACACTTAGAAAATTCAACAAAGTCATCAAAAATGATTGATGGAATTGTAGCGGTTTGACCTCTTCAAAAGGATTACATCCCCATAAGAGAGGGTAGGGGTTACAACGACTCCTTCTCATCAAAAATCGATAAAAAAAATGTACATTCTCTCACCCGTCCAGCATAGAAATGGCCAACAACAAAAGAAGCCACATAAGAAGCGAAAAGCCATTCCGTGCCCCGATAGAATTTCAAATACCCAACTCTTTGTGAATTTTTATTTTGTATCTAAGTATCTAAGAATCTTATGCATGTACATACAGACAATTGCGTGTAGTTTGTGGAGCTATGTGTGTGAACATTGTGATAAGCTACGTTGCGGTTGGATGCAGCCCTGCAATGACCACCACCATCAGAACCACTTGGTGCGAAAGCCTCCTCCCCCCGCCTTATAGAATCCAATTTAGTTTTGCAAGGGTGCTCTGCTTTCAACATTCGAACCCCCCCTATCTCCACCCTCTATTGGGTCAAACACACACAGACCAACTAATACCATGGCCCCTGGCTGACGACATGTAAAATAATTCCACAGAATTTAATTATTATTCTCCTAACCTAGCAAAAGTCAGCAACTTTTGCCATTTTGAGAGCGCGACTTGTGCACTTTTTTTTTTTTTTTTTTCTGCTTGTCGTTGTCGGTCTTGCGTTCATTCTCTTACCCTATCCTGTTCTTTGAGGTTTGCTTTGTTGTTTCTTTTGTAGGAAAAGAAAATCGTTGATAGTAATAATTTTGCAAAGATATCATAAAATAACAATGTGACGGGAGGCATTCCAAGAATGTTGTTCTTGTTTTTTGGATAGACGGTCCTTTCAGTGAACGTGCCAATCAACACGACTCACCCTGACACGGAACTTTGAACGCCATCGTATTCATGTTATCAATAGGAAAACTTATTTCTTATCCGTCTATATTGAAATTTCTGTTTATTTTTAGGAACTTTTAAAAAAAAAAAAAAATATCGCGCGCATACTTGAAAGATAAAAAAAAAAATCCAACCACGCCACACATTCCATTCGAGGACGGTCACAAGAAATTCAAAAGAAGAACACCAAAGCACTCGAAATGACTTTTATTGATAAAGCCAAGTAGACAGTGAAAACTACCCCGTCAGCCTGAGCAATAATAATATTGATGACGGGGTTCCGACTTGGAATATCTTAATTATTTTTCGATAATAAAACAAAGTTTGACGCCGCGAAGACAGTTGAAAATAAATTAATGTGGCCATTATGGGGCATGTGGGCATGTGGGATTGTGCACGTAATGGAAAACCGCGTTGATTCTCTATGACTTTACGTCAATGGGGGTGCTCTCTAATCACTTAGACACCTGATTTAGGTGTAGTCTATTGGAATTTTTGATGACTTACTTGGAAGTTTTTATTGTGTAATTCGAACGACTTTTGGGAATCAAAAACTTTGGTAGACTTTTGGTCTGGGAATTAGAAACGACGGACAAAATTACTATCAAATTTTACTGTCATGACTACACCTGTTGAGGTGTTTTTTTTTTTCAATCTTGATACGACGGAAATATGAACGAATCAAGATTGTTGACAATTTCACAAATGTCGATAATGTATAGCTAGACATGGGCTATTTAGAGATCGTAACAGACCACGTCATTGAATGCCTTTTCCGTGAGTATCTTCGCAGTTTTTTCCCGATTTGTGTCAACAGTACACATTTCTTGTGACAAATGCAGGACATTCTAAAGGCTGTCACCTCAGCCTCTAGGTACAGCCCACAAGTTTCATCTTCTTCTGATAGTACCCGAAGTTTTTGTGGTCACTTTTGGCTTGTCAGCATTTTTCCACGATTTCACAACTTCTCAGATGGTTCATTCGTAGCCCACGTATCGATCGTGTCCGTCACAATTTCTCTACCTAGGTCATCGAATGGTTCAGCTCCAGTTTCGTGTTCATTCGTGGCCCACTTATCGATCATATCCTTCACCATTTCTCTACCTAAGCCAGCGAATGGTTCGTTTTCGTTTCCGTGGCAACCTGCGTGTCCTCTTATCCAAGACAGTGTCAAGTCATTGAGCTTCCGCACACATTCCATTGCCACTGATCACTGCTTGGTTCTCCTTAGTCTCTCGCAACTGACTCAACGCGTTTTCAACATCTGGGATTGGTATACAGAAATGTTTGTCACCAAACTGAGATTGATAACTGGATCTAGATCCTTTTGAAAAGATACCAGCTTTCACTCTATCATAGATCATGGATTCATCTATCCTGCTGTTCATAGGAATATCAGAATCCATAATCTCGTTTTTCACATGATTTTTTTCTATCGATTGAGCGATCCGCGTCGTGGAACAAATGAAGTATAATAGTCACCCTAGACACACAAGGATAAAACAAAGATTCCCGACATGGAACATAACATTCGCCTTGTAGTTAGCTTACATACATAAGTGGGATCAAATACAAGTCCAAAGACTGTCTATACCGAATATCGTGTTCCCCCACTCGAATCCCATGGATGATGACCTCCTTTGTTTGATCCTAAAAAAGGAGAGAGAGTATAGCGATCATTTCGAGTTTAAAAATAATTTTCGAACATTCGTCCAGATAGCTTCTCAGAACTGCCTTGCTGGTTCTTCTTGGACATTATCAGAGCTTCTACATTACTGGACTGTTGATCACAGTCAACAGAATATAAAATTTGACTGGCAGAACCCTGACGAGGGTTTTTATGTTGTCTTGCGGCGTGATTTTACGTAACTTTAGATGGCCCAACAATAAGACAAGGATGATAAGAATGTACACAACCTTTCGACACTCCATGGCGTAGTGCTGTTGCGACGTGTGTCTGATATCTTGCTTGTCTGAAAAACTGCCTTTAAATGCATAACCTTCGAAGATTCCTCTTCTTCTGTCCAGTTCACTGAAGAATGAGTACTTGTCATCGATGATGAACGACAATTGTATTGTGCCATGTTATTGGTATTCTTACAGAACCTCCGGTTAGCTGTGAAGATTTCTCTGTCCAGATCTGGATCCAGATTTTTTATTTTTTTTTTTGTCCTATGTTCCACTATGGCGCATGTTTTCCTTAATTTTTATTAGTGCGTCTGCCTTTACTTACTTTCTTAAGGTGGCGCTGTAGTTCGGGGTGGAACTGGGCCTCAACCAACAAGCGTCTCCAGCCAGCTCCGCCTTTGCTTGGATATTTTAAGAAGACATTTGCAATAGGTCTAAGCACCTTAGACGATGTCATAACGGGATACTGCACCATTGGAAAGCACGCCTTTAGGCTGGGCCTCCTCTACAATGGCTTTTCCAGAAGCTGCATGGACGAGGAGGAGGAGGAGGCGCTTCTCCACCTTCTTTGTACATATCCTGCCCTCTCAGCTCGAAGAAGGGCATACTTAGGAGCCAGTTTCTTTCACAATCTAAGTGAACTGGCTGATATCAGCATAGGTAGGCTCCAGCGCTTCATAGCAAACTCTAACTGATTCTGCGGGTAGAATTTCTGCTGAAGTACAGCTCCATGTGGTCTAAATGAGGTTACATCTGCAGCCTTCCATTCTTACGTAAATTCTAGGACGATCACAAAAGCAGATTGGACAGCCCTTAGTTCTAGGGTCCTAATGAATGTTCCTCTTTTTCAATTAACATCGCCTTGCCATATGCAGAGATTTCTCATGCCATCACCTCTATCGGTCTCAGTCTCATTCGTCTATCTTTCAATGAAATAAGCAAGTTGTACATGACCAACACGGTTTCAAAGTATATGCACGTAGTCAGTCGTTATCCCATTCAGGGAGTCGCAACAGTTTCAAGATTTTATTACTTTAGTTTTGAGTACTACTTTTATTATTGTTTGACTGGTCAAGGTAAACGACAGTTTCCAGATTCCATATCGATAACGTCTTGGTGTCTTTAAGACTAGCCATACTTAAAATTTATTCAAATATCACTCGTAAGAAGGTACATTGCCCCTGGAACGACCTAATCCACGGTATATAGCTCAAAATTAAGTCTCTCCACCAAACTATCAATCAAATGGACTCCCCAAATATCATTGTATATCATTCAGTCTCCTCCTGATTATGTATGCAAATTTTGTAAAACAAAAACTTAATTTGATTTCAAATTTTTTGGTAACGATTTAGTGTCGAACCTAATGTATGCGCACACCTAACAGGAAATCGTAAATTTCTGGAGAAATGAAACCCAATAAAAATCGAACGACAAATTAAAATTAAAATTAACATTTTCTTCTAAGAAATGATGTAAGAATTTTGTTTCTTTGCTATAAATTCGATAAACAATTTGATATAGGTTTTTACGAGATACCTTCCAAAAGTTTATTGTTTTCAAACCAAAAATTGTATCTCTATTTCATTTTATTTATGTTTTTTTTTGCAGATATACAAAGCCACAATCTTTTGAGGATTGTATTGGCGATGAGCTGCCCATTGGTTGGGAGGAAGCCTATGATACAAATATCGGTCGTTATTATATTAATCACATTAGTCAGACAACACAGTTGGAGGATCCACGACAAGAATGGAAGAGTGTCCAAGAAGCGATGCTTCGAGATTATCTCAACGCCGCACAGGACGTTCTGGAGAAGAAGAGAGAGATGTTTGATGTTAAACAACAGCGTTTGCTTATAGCTCAAGATGAGTTCAATCATCTGAATACATTGGCAGCCAGTCGAAGTAGCTGTAAGTATTTATGAGTTTCTTTTGTCTTTCTACACCTACAAAACAGTTTATGTATGTTTTTGTCTTCATTTTTTTAAGGGTTAATAGCCTGTAGATTGAGATATTTCTGAATTTGTCTTACAGATTCGCTTTAAATGGAGTTGTCATCGATTATTGGATGCCAACAAAGTTGGTCCAAAGCTATAAATTCTAGACGTATATGGTTAATCTGTCGATCAGTAGTAGTCTTTGATTTATTGAATTTCTCTTGGCACGCTGTCAGTTGATGTTTGTTTTGCTGAAATAGAAGGAAGAGTGAAATCTTTAGACGCTCCACTTGTGATCGTTATCATGGAGACATCAACAATGGCGATACTTCTACCTTTACGCCAAGTTCCATGTCCGTCAATCGCAGGCATGCTGCATTCTCACGAAATAGTGCAATAATTTGCCCATCACTAGACAGAAGCGTGAAGAGTTTCCGCCAAATTTCTATAGAAAGGGCCCAATATCTGCTCTACGTAGTCCAAATCCTCTTAAATCCACACAAAACGTTGGCCATTACAAGATGAAGAAGAGACGAGGCATCCATCGTAAGTTAAGCCAGGATAAGGTGCGGTATTCAAGTCTGTTTTCATCCAATTTTCCGATACTTACTGCGTTTGCGGATTCTGTGACTTTTTCCATGTGAGCACTCCATTGCCACTTCTGTCGTTGTCCTTTCCGTGATACAGATGCGGTGTTAGTTAAAATATCTCTAGACATGATTGAGAAACGCCCCTAGGTCGCCTGGGATCAGGACCGAACATATTCAGTTTGTGGATTTTGCTTTACCGAATTTGTTGATGACATCTTGTCTGGTTTGACCACTGGTACTGTAGTTTTCAACGTAATCCGCTTCAAGGCCCACCTATAACTTCTCTAGCCCTTTGCCTTTAGGTGTACAAACAGTGCAAATATTTGCGGTAGGCAAAAATCGTTTAGAAAAACCTCATCCGTTCATTTTTCTAGGTCTTCCTCCTTAAACCTCGGTTAGAAGTGGTTTCTTGTCCCCACTCTCCTAAGCTTAGGTTACTAATTGTTGATCCAGAATTGTTTAAACTACTTCCATCGCCTTTTTCTCTTTCTTTTTCCCAAACCTTACAGTAACACTCATTTTCATTTCTTTCTTTTACTTTCAGTATGTTCATCATCGAGCTCGATCAACACCCGCCATGATCCAGATCTTCTGCGCGCCGATCTAGTCCTAGCCAAGGAGCGCGTTCGTCGTCTCAAACAGGAACTCAATCACATTAACAACGATATCTCGTACACACAACGCGGTGTCAATACACTCTACTCGGTGGGTGAGAAAATCAACGCTCGACAAAATGGCTGCTACGACATTGCCGAAGTTCAAGCTATCCGCGAAGAAATGCTTAAGGTGCAAAAATCGCTAGTTTCAGGCGAGAAAGTACGTGAAGAACTCATGCAGAGTCTTGTGCAAATCAAAAACGAACTCAGTCGACAACAGTACAGTGAAGAAGCGGCTGCTGATCTGCTAAATGCCACATCACCTTTCGATCGTGTGTGTGTAGCTTCTCAGACTGATCTGTGCGGAGCGGGTAATGATAGCATGAACAGCGGTGCTAGATTCGCTGAAATGTTTAAAACGAAACTACAATACAGTGAATGGCGTAAGAGGATCAAACAGCTGCAACAGAAGTTGGCCGATCATGTGGAACGTATCGAACCAGGTCAATTGGAATCAGACAAAGATCGTCTGTTGTTGATCCAAGAAAAGGAGAAGCTACTGAATGAACTGAAGAGCATTTCGTTGAAAGCAAAGTCGCAGCAGGAGATTCATGTAATCCAGCAAACGAGACGAAAGCTGGAGGAAGATTTAAACGAGGCATATGAGGCTACCAATCTATGCATTGCGAACCGATTGCGGTTGCACGAGGAGAAACAATCTCTGCTCGATAAGCTGCAGGAGGCGCTTAAATCCACAAAAATGTTGGAGGAACGACTGAAGTCATTCTCTTCGGAGAGTACGTTCTCGATTAGCAGTGGATCCAGTCTGGGATCTCTATCGACTGCCAGCAGTAAGAGTGCATTGAGTTTCACAGATATTTACCTAGATCCACTGTCAGTTGATCCACAAATCGATGTAGTGGACCTGCACCGAAGATCACAGGGTCTGTTTCAAATGCAATCAGCGATGTCGTTATCTCCTCGTAGTAGTCTGTCGATGGAAACTCCACCAGCATCGCCGATGAAGTACACAGACGCTCTCAAGGAGGAACCAACGTACGCAAATGCTTCGAACTTTAATTTACCTGTAGCGTCCGCCGGTCAGGTGGCACAACAACAGCAACAACCGAAGGCACTAAACTATGAATTGGACTCTGCAGTCCTTGATGTTATGTTGCTGGAGGAGAAGCTCCAAGATCTGAAAACAGTGCCAATCAATCTAGCTGCTCCACTATCACCCATTTATGAGAAACCATCATTGTTGGATCTACCCCAAGAAATGCTCAGTCGATCATCGTCGACATCGAATACCCGCTCTGTATCGGCTGCAGTCAGCAATGAGTCTGTAGCTGGTGATTCAGGTGTATTCGAGGCATCAAGAGCTCATCTGCCACGGAAGGAACTGGCTCAAGTCCAGATTGGATTAAAATACTTCAAGAAAGAGGGAATCTTTGTGGTTTCCCTTGAGAGAGCAAACAATTTAGCTGCCCTGCTGACCTCAGCGACGGACGATTCACAAGTGTAAGTTATTGCAACGATATCTGTTTGAATTTAGAGACTCATTTTGTTGACTCCTTTAGGTACCTTCGTGCTGCTCTCCTGCCAAATTCACTGCAATCCATACGAACGAAGAGCGTTCCTGACTTCAACAAGCCAATGTTTGGTGATAATTTCGCTGTGCCAATCTCTTTGAGCAAGCTGCTCACGAAGAGCCTTCATGTGACCGTCATTAGTGTCAGTGGACAAAAGGAGGAGATAATTGTAAGTAGAAAAAATAACGGTCAGTTTAAAAATAGCTAGAATTTTTTGTTTCTCTCTCTCCCTAGGGAACTGTTCAAATCAGTTTGGCCGAATTCAATGCGGACGACTTCACTCTGAAGTGGTACAACGTTCTCAGTTCAAGATTTATACCAAGCTTTGATGGCTTAGAACTGCCTGCAGCCTGCAAAGAAGAATCATCCGATGAATCAACGATAACCTCGTCACAAACTTCAACACTGACGAGAAATCAAGCTCCGCCTTTTGAGATGCAAGCACAGATTGCCGAAGAACTGAAAGAGCATCTGAATCTAAACGACGATGCCGAGGAAGATGACGAAGAGGATGAGCCAGAAGACGAAGAGGAGGATGATGGTACTGGCGAATATGGTAAGAACCGAGATTGTTCGATTTGAAAGTTTTCTAATGCCTCTGCTTACTCCACAGCTGAATTAACGAGAAAAATGTTAGATGCCTATATGAATAACGTGAAACAAGAGTACGCCGACAAAGAAACGAATACCGAGTGTGCCTTCCCCCCAGAGAAATGCCGAGCCCGGCTCAGTGATCCCACCTCCCAACAGCAACAATCCGCAGACGATAGACCCGTTAAGCGATCACAAACCTTCACACCCAGCGCTGCCGTTGGCAAAAGTCGTTACATCTGTCGATTGAATCGTAGTGATTCTGACTCTGCTATGCATTTTGGTGTCACACCACATCCATTCCATAGGGGAGCAGTCGAAAGGAGATCATTACGATTCCACACAAAGACTTCAAAACCAGTCACAAGTAAGAATTGTACAAAATCCCAATGGTATTCTTAGATTTACTAATCGGATTTCTTGTGTCTTTCTAGAACTTCATCATACTCATATCCCAAGAACAAGCTTGGATCTTGAATTAGATTTACAAGCGCAACACAGTAAATTAGATTTCCTGAACGATGAAATCATTAAATTACAAAATTTGAAGCAAACGTAAGTACAATTGAATAAAATCAGCTCCTTGGAGGGGAAGATTTAAAGGTTTTTTATCTTATTTATAGACTCGAACAAGCCCGTGATAACCGAGATGCACGCATCGCTGCCTGGGCAATGGAGAATGAAGAATTCCAGCGATTGGTTGAAAGAGCCGATCCAGCTAAATGCCCCGAAGAGAAACAACTGCAACGATTGCTTCACAAGACATCAAAGGAGATCTACAAGTTGCGTAAGACGAAAGTCGCTAAGGGATCTGTAGATTTGATCTCTTTCAAGTAAGTATGAGAAATGATTTTTCATGGGTAGAACCACTATATCATCTTGAGCAATCATCCTAGTTGTAGCCATGACTTAGTTGTTAATGCGTTGGACTGCCAACCAAAAAGTCTTTCATGGCATCACCTCCCGGCAGGCAATGACAAACCTCCGAGAGTATAATCTGCGATGAAAAAGTATCTTAATGCTCCGTTTGGAGTCAGCAATAAAAACCGCACAACATGAATGGTTGCGAGAAGCTAGGCCTTGGCTCTCTATGAGGTGTCGCACCAATGTCGGAAGTTTCGTTGTCCTCATTGCCCTTGTGATCGAAAAACCAATAGATGGTGCTTTTGTTATAAGTAGTTAGATGTGGTCACCGTGGCTCAATGGTTAAAATTTAGCTGGAGTCCCAGAAAAAACAAAGTTTTTTGAAGCACGACTGTGGAAAAAAGAGCCGAAAAGGGACCCAACCTTAGTGGTCTGTTTCAATGCTTCTTTAAACATGTACATAACGTAATGTATGAGCAACTAAAACTGCTCGAAAGTGTTAAGGCAGCACCTAACTTACTTATTCAGATTGGACCTGGGCCTCTAAACCAACAAACGTCCACATCCAGCTCGATCTTTAGCTAGCTGCTTCCTGTTTAGCACGCTGAGTTGGTTGAGGGACCCCTTCCACTTGCATACGCCACCTAAGTCTTGGTTTTTCCTCTACTTTATCACCGCCTGACTGACAGAAAATGCATTCTCTGGCGTACAGCTCGATTGTATATACCTCCAGAGCAGCCAAGAGAGATTTCTTGGCGACTTTTACTCTTTAAGTTACTCATTTTGTTTTTTTGTTCTATTTCCTTTTATTTTTTTTAGAGAGAAAATAGCCTTCTTTACCCGCAAAGGCCTTTCTGTACCCGAATTACCCCTTGAATTTATTGTCACCGAGGAGGATGTCATCGAAGAAGATGAAGCCGAGTACGAAAACGATGGTGAAAGTAGCAGCAATAATAATCAATCACCCGCAATCGCCATTAATACCGCTCTAGTAGAAGCAAGCGCCAAAAATAATCAACCAAACAAGAATCTCATAGCAACATCATCATCAACGACACCATCATCATCATCAGTTTCTGCCAATTGTATGCCAAGGGAATTACCTACCTATGCGGCAGCTACAGCTGCATCAAAATCCAGAGCGGCAGCTTTAGCTGCAATTAATGCGTGCCAACCTTCAACATCAGCTGCTGCTATCGCTGCAGCAACAGCAGCAGCAGCAGCATCTGTGACAGCATCAGTAGAAACAACGACGTCCAGCAATACAGAAGCTTCCACCGAAAACAGCCGATTCGACTACGTAGTGGATCGTACATATGGCGTTGAAGTGTAACATTTTGTTGTACGTTTTTTTTTTTTTGGAAATTGTTTTTCAACTGCTGTTATTCAAATTGTTAATATTTAATGATTATGATATAAAACAACAAAAATAGAAATATAGTTTATAAAGTGAAATGAAAAAGAAAAATTGATAATTTTGTGTGCCTTAAGGGAGGATACAAGGACATTTTGAATTTGAAAAAAAATAAAGGGAATCAACAAATTTTGTAACTCGTAAGTTTATTTAAATTAAATTATAAAAACAAATATCTGATATATAAATATATATTTTTATACATATTTAAGTAGTTATTCAAACAATGAAATTCTAAAACAATACAAAAAAATATCTAAACTAAATAAGTAAACAAATTTTATATAAAAAAAAACAAAACATAATGAGTAAGGCTTGCGTTTTTGTTGAGCTGAAATTGTTCTAAAGAAACATTTAGAAAACAATTTATTATTATTATTATTATTTCTTTTGTAGTAGTTAGCGAAGATATTACTATGTAGTATATAGTTACCTATTCATTGTTATTGTAGTTATAGTTTGTAAAACTTTTTATTATTAAATTATAAAAAAACAACTAACACAACACTGATTGCAAAACAAAAATCAATGATGCGTTCTTTTACTAATTTTTAACATTTATCTAATAACTTTTCATCTATTAATATTTTTATATTAAAAATAAACAACAAAAAAAACCCCCTATAACCAACCATCATAATGGAATAACAAAATTTAATATATTTTTTAAGTTTAAAAAAGGAAAAGTGAAATATCCACTATTCATTTTTAGAATGTTAGTCTCTTTGAATTTTCCCAAAAAAAAACAAAAACATTTATAGCAATTGTGCAATAAAACAATGGAAACATAAACTAAAAAAAAAGAAAAACAAACGATTAAACAAAACTAAAATTGAATTATATTTTTTATTTTTTAAGTTAATAAGCCAACTAAAGAGAACCATGTGTCTGTAATTTAAATCAGAACAAATTAATTTAATTTTCTTATATGTAAAACTCCTTTATTTTTTGTATGTTGTTAGAATGTGAAATGAATATTGATGATGAGAATATATATATATGAATATATTTGAGAGCGAGAAAGAGATAGAGAGAGATAGAACCAAACTGTTTAAAAAAAAAAAAAAAGAAAAACAAATTACGCAGTAAAAATTTATTTAAACTTGCTTTTGTCCAAGCTGTGTGTCTCTGCTTATGGAGCAGTAAGGGATATGAGAGATGCCCTTAGGGCGGCGGCTTGGGTTTTTTTTTTTTTTTTTGTTGTACTATATGATGAATGATGAAATAATTGATGAATTGAAATTTTGATTAGAAGTTTAGTTTACATAATTATTAATATATAAACCCCATATATATACATATTATGCCAATTGATGAAAATATACAAAAATGACATAAAACCAAAAAAATAAGCTAGTTTCTGTTTTCATCTTACCAACTTCAAACCCTTACTCAGAAACAAATCCTTTGATGGTTCACTAGCAGAGTAAACTGCCCAGGCAGGGCTCACTCGCGGCAATGTCCACATCCCGTTAGGAGCGATTAAAGGACAAATCCACTCACACTTCCTGCAGAGGAACTGCGCCATATCGAAGAAGAAACCGCGCTATTTTTGTCTCTGGCAGGTTCACCAGTTTCAACCACTTCTACCTACCTACCTACCTAGCCCATACTTGATATTCCATACAAACCCTACTGCAGGAGCTGCGGAAGTGACAATGAGAACGAAATTCTCTCCCATTTCCTCTGCAAATGTCCGGGCACTAGCAGAGCCAGAGTGCGTACACTAAACCAACCATTCTTCGACGTCCTCACGACATCTCGGGTAAAGGAATATGAAATCTAATCCCTTTTCTAAACTAGGCACCGACTATCTCACCCATCTTCAGCACAACACATCATCAGCCAGGTCACACGAGTCGTAATAATAAAAAGGCACATCCTAGTGCTAGTTCGTGTCCGTTGAACCGCCACCTCTACCTCCCTACCAACTAGCAGAAGTGGTCTGCTCCCCACTTGGAATCATCAAGGAAACATTTCATATCCATATCCAGACAGATATGGCCCACCTTCAACAAAATATGAGACAGTAAGAATTGTAGGAATCAAGACAAGTCACTGGCCAATTGGCTCACACGCTGCCAAGTTAGGCACTTCCTTCAACATTCATTGCGATAACTGAAACAGTACCCAGGAAAAGGAAACCCTATTTTCTCTTTGAATGCCCGACACTAACCAGAACCAGGCATCTCACGCTTGGCAAAGCCTTTTTCAAGAACTATCAGAGGTACAGACATACAATTTTGCAACATTCCATCAAAATCCAGATCGTGTGAGTTGTGGTATCAAAAAGGTGCGTCAGAGCTTCTTGTATTTTTGGCAGAACTTACCAGACAACCAATTCTGCCTACCTACCGACCTAGAAACAAAAAGTAATTACGTATCTTCTGTAGAAAACAGATTGTCATCTTTTCCGACAGCCAGGCAGCGATAAAAATTCTGAACTCCTATCTATACGAATCAAGGCTTGCCTGAATGTTAACATTTTCAAACAGCTTGCACAAAACAATCTTCATCGATTGGATTCCGGGACATAAAGCCATTGAAGGCAATGAGATTGTCGAAGAGCACGTCAAACAAGGAGCTTAACAAACATTTACAGGCGCACTTTCCTTCTCCGACTTTTCTACACAAATCCGCTCATCCAGGCGGTACTCAAACAATTTTCTGATGAAGTGTTTTTTGACGCTGGTAAAACCGCTGCGTAAGCTTTTTCATCTGTCCTACTTCTTTGGTCTCTTCCCGAGAAGACGGAAAACTGTCCCAAAAAAAACGAACCTTCTTCACCCTTTAACTACCGACCCACTGCACTTCTTCTTTTTAAGGTCGTGGAAACGCTGATAAACCGCCGGCAAACAAATTATAGCATAACGGACATACGTTCATACAACGAGAGAAGGATATTTGGAGGGTTTATTATTCAAAAATTATATCGTGCGCTTTTAATGGAACACCCTTTAGAAATGGTTCACTGTATTACCGACTACACATATCTACTCCAATTAAGGTTTCGCCTGAATGTATGCAATTATTTTTCACTGACAATCTACTCCATCACTGAAACGACTACTTGGAGAAAACACATTTCAATGGAGTGGACCAATGGAATTCCAAGACCCTTCTCTCTGCTAGAAAGACGATAGCTTCAGTTTTTCTTCGAAATTTCGAAGAGATCATCCTGATCGACTATTTGGAAAATGGAAAACAATTAGTAGAGCCTATTCTGCAACACTATTATACCGTTTGAAAGGAAACCTTGAGAGTTTTACCCTAAACAAAGTGCTGCCCCGTAATTGCAGCTTGAAATTGACTGCTAATCTTCATCCAATTCTCTGGAAATTCTCATCAAATGAGGATTTCATTGCCTTCGACAACTACCCTCACTTTTCCAATGAGATTAACCAATTGAAAACTTCCTTGATGCTGATAAATAGAAGCGATTTAACCGATTATTCAAAATAATAGAATATTACAATCCACACGGAAATTTCCTACTTGTTGAAATATTTCCCACCTCATGCTTTTTTTTTTTGTGTCGCCAAATTTCCTACTTGCCAAAATAAACCCCACCACACCCATTTACACCACATTTTCTCTTCCTCAACAGTTGTGCAAGCATCATCTCATCGATCACCACCCACACCACATGTCAAATGTCACATCACACACGACAAGGCAGAGAAAAAAAATTTATATCACCACACACCAATTGCTCTAAAGAATTCTCACAAAAGTGATGAAACTTCTCTCCACAATCCACTAACACGGTCGGCAAGTGGCGCACGCGCAGTGTGTGATTTGGTTGACTCTCAATAGAGGAGGCGAAAATTCTTCATTTTGCTGAAGTGCTTCACTCACTCCGCTTCAATTGAAAGAAGCGTTCACTGAAGCATTCACTGAAGCGTTTTCAAATATTTTCTGGATACAGGGTGTACTGATACGAGGCGTTTTTATGTATTTTACTAGTGACAAATCTATGTTTCGTTATGAAGATTCCTGGTTAAGGACAAATCAAGGAATAATGAATTATTTTACTAGAATGTAGTATATATCGTTACCTGAGTGCTAGAACTAGCTAACCTGGCTACCTGGATTCGATAAGAATGGGTTTGGATAATTGGAAAACTCATTTTCCTTACTTGGAGTCATCTATTGGGAAGTCAATTCTTCTCAGAAGTCAAAACTTCTGCTCTCCTTGCTATTTCAACTTTTCGGAGCTCTTTTTGCACATTCGTTACCTGTGTGCAAATTTCCATCCAATTCTCCTCTGACCGCATAATACGGTCTATGAGGATCTGTGGATTCAATTTTTCAATTTCAATTTCAAATTCGGTGTTATTTGTCCATTCTGCGAAGCGACTGCAGTGGAATATTGCGTGCTCCGTTTCTTCTTCTTGATCTGGACAATCTGGACTGAGAGGTGATTTGTCGTGTCCAAATCTGTGTAAGTATTTGCGACCAGATAGTAACTGCATGAGGTGGTAATTGCAGTCCCCGTGCACCCCCTTTGTCCAGGCTTCGATGATGGGGATCAACTTGTAGGTCCATTTCCCTTTAATAGTGTTCTCCCACCTGGGTTGCCACATAGCTATTGACGTTGCCTTCTCCTCTTCTTTTATCCTCTTGGCAACACCTGGAGGATGTCGATCGGGATGTTCAAAGAAGATGGAGAATCCTCCTCGTCCATGCAGCTTCGGCAAAAGTCGTTATAGAGGAGGCTACGCCTTAAGGCATGCTTGCCGATGGTGCAGTGTCTCGTTATGTCACCTACTAAGGTGCTTATTATCAATCCTTTCCGTCTGATGAGACAGTGAGAACGTTTGAGATCCAGCCTTGGCCAAATCTGCTTGGTGAAAAGACAGGTATTACCTTCTATCCATCCGTGATTGGAGATGTTGGTAGCGAGAGGCATACTTAAATTCCCCTTTTCCAAAAGAATTGGTAGAGTTGTGCCATCTGTGGCGAGTTCATTAGCCATGCAGTTGCCTGGAATGGCTCTCTGTGCCCCGGAACCCATATAAGTTTAGTTTTGAATTCCTCATCCATCTCGTGAAGAGACAAACGACAGTTAAGGGCTGTTTATGAGTTGAAGGAGACAGATTTCAGGGATTTAATCGCGGCCTGACTATCAGTAAAAATTGTGATATCCCGAGTAGATAGGACAAGGCTTCCTTGATTGCCATTATCTCGGCTTGGAAGACACTTCAATGGTCAGGCAAACGGAAGGAGATGCTTACGTTCACCTCCTTAGAGAATACACCCCCGCCCACTTCTGATTCTATTTTGGAGCCACAGATAGAGAAACAGATGGATCCCTTTCGTTGTAGTTCAATATCATCCTTCCAGTCAAGTCTGGAAGGGATAGTGGTAACGAAGTTTTTATCAAATAAGAGTCGTTGAAGGGTGTAGTCGGTGCATTGTGGAAGGAATTCTAAATCGTGCGGGTTGGACCAATGGTGAAGTTCTTTGTTACGTATGGCTGCACTGGCTGTCACTTGTTTACTGTAAATATCTAGAGGTAACAGATGGAACGGTCTATCTAGAGCCGTCATGAGGGTTGTTCTCCACTGATGCATATACAGGCCGATCTTCGCACTTTGCACAGATGGTTACGATTGGTGGCTTTGTCCAGGGATTTCCACCAGACAATCATGCCGTACATCAAGATTGGTCTGATGACAGATGCATAAACCAGTGAGTTATACGTGGTTGTAAGCCCCACAAACTTCCTTTTGCTTTTTTACAACAGTACAGAGCTGTGGTGGCTTTCTTTACTTTCTCGAGGATGTTGGGTTTTCAGTTGAGCTTTTTGTCGAGAATGAATAAAACACTTAAATTTAATACAAAAAAAAATAGTTTATTTGAAAATAAATAATCAGAATATAACAATTCGTTGATAATAATTTAAACATTAGGTATGACAATATTGACATTATGGAATAAAATTGAGTTTAAAAAATTAAAAACAATTTTATTTTTTAAAAATATGGACAATTAACAGAAACTAAAAATAATTGTATGTACATTCATTCATTTTGTGTATTTTTTTCTTAAACATTAATCTATAGATACAAGAAATCAAAAACATTTTTAATAAAAGAAAAAAAAAACACATGAAAAATGAAAACGCATGAAAAAGGATAAAATTTAAGACAAAACGAGAGGAGAATTAAATTTAGCAAATACCTTTGTACACCCTGTGCTTGCATTTCGTGTTTTACGAGGGCTTGACTTAGGGGGAAGACCCATTTGGTAGGGAAGGCTCTTCAGAAAGGTACATAGTTGCCGAACCCTTCTTTCAGAATGAATCTGGACAGCTGGGAAAAACGAAACTTCATATCCTACTGGATCAAAACTCAAGGACTCTGAGAGGCCAAAAGGGCCATCCTAACTCTGAACAAAACCACAAAAAAACATTCTCAATCATAAAAGGGACGATATCAGAAGGCCTCCTCCCCGGTCACTGGAGCCTCAGATACTACTTACGAAAACGTAACATAGTTCAGGAATCTGAATGCTGACTCTGATTAGAGGAAGACTAGTCAGCGGAACACGTACTATGTGAGTGCGTGGCTGTCTGAAGTGTCAGGAAACGGTTTGAAAGACTGAGGTCTCTGAAGTAAAAACAAAATCCACAATAAAGCACGACTCTGCGAGACTCTAGGAATCACTATCATCGGTTAGATTCAAAAACGAGTGCAGTGTATTTCTAAGCAAAGTCACTGCCATTATTAAGGTTGGGGAAGGATCAAACAAAGCAACATATCCAAACGTGGTATAACTCTGCACTGTCAGATTACAAAGTTTTGCCAGTGGAGCCTTAATAACACTAAGTTTGCTTAAAGGGTTCTCAACTCGAGGAGCGTCTCTGCCTGAGACATTAATTCCAGTTCTCCAGACCAAGCGCTCTGGCATCCGTAATAGCTTGTTCCTTGAAATGGAGGTTCGGTCTTCCTCGTCATCTTGGACCTAGAAGTTGTGGTGCAATGATCCTCTTGGCTGGAGTTTTTCCCCTCGAGAGTAAGTGCTAAAGAGCCTGACCCATAGAGTCCGTTCTCTCCGTTATGTCGAAATATGCGTTGATTTTGATTCATATGACAGAAAGAGTTGACCCAATGAATAAATCATTGCGGTAAAAAAAATTTAGTCCAAAGCTGAACGAGGTTGGTAGAGGTGGCGGTTCCACATGAACCTAAGGCTGAACGAAGGGAAAACAAAGTACAGGAACTTCGATAGCGCATGGTCTTCAGTAGACACCTTGAAACGGACTAAATAGCATATTTAACTTAAAGTTTGGATTGCAGCAGTCTAAAACGCGAAGCCCTCATAGGAAGAAAGTGTTAGATGTAATAACCGTTGCCACATAAATGCTTCGACAACACAAGCCGAAGATGCAGCAAACACGTGTAACGATAGGTCAGTCTACAGTATTACCAAGAAGTTTACAGATGGACGCAAATCCAAAGAACATCCAGTCTAGAGATTTGGATTGGCTGAGGAGATGGAAAAAGCATTTTGCTAAGCTGCTTAATCCTTTAGAAGACATCTCGAATGGGTCTTTCGATGCACTGTGCCTTCTTCTGAGCTTTTCCAGGTGGCAACAGACCTGCAGACCTTATATATCGATCAATTCATAAGGAGTCCATGGGAAACTGAATGCTTCCTAGAATAGTGAAACAAGCGACTGATCATCAGCCTACAAAGGTAGAAAAAAAAAGACCTAAGCCTTTCAAACTCAAACGTTCCAATAAGTATTGTTGGACAAAGGGTTGAGAAAGTCGAGAAAGAAGGAAGTACGGCCTTGGCCGGACGATGGCACCGAACAAGATGTCGGCAGCAGAATGTGGAACCTTTGGAATGTGTTCCAAAATATGGAAAAGTAAAACCAGTTAAAGTCAAGCCGGTGAAGTTCTCGAAAAATGACCACTGTTGTTACTTGTAAGCTGGAAGCCTTCGTAAATATATAAGTCTACGTACTTTACTGAAGATTTTCTATCTGAACCGCATCTTGAACGAGCAGGTCCGCCCAAAAACGGGGTCTAGAGCCACTAGAAGCACTATGTAGGGAAGAAGTTACAATGGATCAGATATATCGTCCTAAAACAGTGCGGCGCCCTAAGCAAACATGGCCCAGAACAGGAGAGATGGAATCGAGGTCGTTGAGTATGGGAATGAGCTTAGAGGAAGCTGAAATTCAGAAATTCACACAAAATGGAGGTCAGGCATTGTTAACATCCTTTACTTCACAAGTGGTGTATGGATTTACGTAAGCAAGTTTAAATAACCTTAAGTTGACGTGAGTCGATGAGGACAGCTCGGCAATAAGGCATCCATTTTCTATTGTAACGACGTTGTATTACACATCAATAGACGGAGATGGCTCCGGAACATGAGATATGACGTGCTAACCAATTCACTTTTGACGACCATTCAGTGTACAGACGATAGAGATTGTCAGAGTCAAGTTCAAGTTTTTGAACGCGTTGTGTGAATAGCATCTTAAGGGTATTCATAACCCCTATAGCGCTAGTGAATTATAAAAAAAAAAAAAAAAAAAAGATGCCAAGTACGATCCCTGTCACTGTGTAGTTCAAGTTGACATACAGCCTCCACGTGGCGCCCCTGGATAACTATCTCAGCACGTAAGAAACAGATTGTTACGAGAGAACTTACTGCGATGAGGTTGTGAAGGAGTTTATCTACCTCAGGGCAAATATAAACTCCACAAATGGAGATTTGATGAAGGATAACCTTAGACAACCGCTGCTACTTCGGTTTGTCCAAACAACTAGGGTCCAAACTCCTAACTCGAAGATGTAGAATCATACTCTACAAAACCCTGATCTTGCCAGTCTTGCTTTATGGAGCTGAATGCTGGACGATAAGTAAGACAGTGGAGCAGATCTTGGGATCGTTCGAAAGAAAAATTCGACGTTGAATAATTGGTCCTGTCTGTGAGGAGGGCGAATGGAAGAGAAGATATAACCACGAACCCTACGAGCTGTACAAAGATGTGGATGTAGTCCGGAAGGTAAAAATCCGTCGACTGCAATGGCTCGGCCACATCGAGCTAATGGACGCTAAAGCTCCAGCTCAGGGGATCTTTGAATCCCAGCCACATGGTCCACGAAGAAAAGGAAGACCGAACCTCTGCCAGTTTAAAGATCAGGCAATCGCGGATGCCAGAAACCTTGGTCTAATAAACTGGACTTCGACCGTGAAGGATGGAAAGCGGCATTAGTTAAGTAAGTAACTAAAAGATTGTCACAACTCTAACAGGGAAACAGAACTTGTTTCCAGCTTGATTGACATCGAAGACTCTTTCTGTGGACTTAGGACCGATTGAGACCTTGGAAAAGCTTTGTGAAAGTAGGAGCTTAGAAGTAAGAACCTACACCGAAAGGCAAAAAGTGTCCATGAAATACCCTACTCCTTGATTTGAAGGACCTTCCTAGTACCAGTTGAAACACAAGAAGCTTTTAATTTGTGTAACAATAGCTTCTACCCTCACCAATCCAATGAAATGCAAGCTTAAATGTAAAAAAAAAGGTAGACAGCACCAAATAAGTCCCGGAAATCCTTAAGCAAGAACACTTATACACTAAAGAAGTTATGAAACAAAAATGAAAAAAAAGAAACAATTTATCTAGAAGCAAAAGTCGCATGCATGCATGAAGAGTGCAGTTGGATGATGTGACAGACTAAGTGCGTGTGATTTTCTTTCTCAGGTGCAGCCCTAGAATCCAGCCTGACCCGGCTGGTATCTCAGATTCTGTGCTGTGTACGGATTAATACCGTGATTCAGTGCTAAAACTTTACTAATTATATTCAGTTCGGGAATATTGTCAAAGTAGATACCTGACTGGTAGGCAGCTGCTACAGTTTGCAACTGATTACTGTTAGCTGTGGTCAGTTGTTGTCGGTAGAAATTTTGATTTTGACTTGGGGAGAGCTGATTCAAACCAAAGTTTCCGGTTCCGGATTCTTGACGAAATTGACGAGAACGTTGTTGTTGCTGTTGCTGTTGCTGTTGCAATTGCTGTTGTTGCTGCAATTGCTGTTGCTGTTGTAATTGTTGCTGCTGTTGTTGGAGCAAATTATTGTTGCCACTTAGGAATGGTAGGTTCTGAAAGACTTGATAGTTATTTTGAGGTAGATTCTGGAATGGTGACAGCTCTGGAGGCTGTGCCACCAGAGGTTGTGATAAGTTGGGAACAAAGGTAAGCTGGTTGGATGGTTGAATTTGAATTGCTGATTGTTGTGTTTGCGATGGTTGTTGGAGACGTTGAGCAATAGTTGAGCCAAAGACGTTAGGGTTGCCATTTTGGGTAAACACCAAGTTACCATTGTTGTTCGATCCGAAACCATTGCCATTCGGGAAAAAGTCGTTGGAATTGAAGAGATTGCTGTTGGCATCAGTGTTGAACTTTGTCGATTCCTTGAGAGGCAACTGTTGGTTCGATGAGAAGGCAAAGTTATTGGGAGCTTTGGTCACCGGAGGGATGAACTCAATCGATGGTCTAATTGTGAAACCACTGTTCGGATTCGAGTTGCTTTGAGTCGTTGACGTCGCTAGAGGTGGTAGAATTGTTTGTACTGGTAATGGCTGTTGCTGCTGACGTTGTTGCGTTTGTTCGAGTATTTGAAGTTGTCTTGTGATTTGTTCCTGTTGCTGTTTGGCTTGAAGCTGTAACTGATAGATTTGTTGCTCCAATGCACGTTGGCGCTCTATAAAGTAGTTGTTCACCAAAGGGAATTCTGAAGACTGCTGTTGCTGTTGCAACTGTTGTTGCTGTTGGAGAGCCTGAAAAGAAAGAGAAAGTCTCAATAGATACTTTCCAACTGGTAAGGGTAACAAAAAAAAAGTTTTTCAAACCAAATCAGCTCTTAGGGCATTCGAGACGGGAATTCTTCCATCGACAACAGACTCTGGAGCACTGTTAAGGTGTGTATTGTCATTTGGTCGATATTGTGGGACATTCTCGGATGGCAGAGGAGTTGGAAGCAACAGACCCGCTGGCAGTACGTTTAATCTTGCAATGGTTGGTCCAATGTTTGATGCTGCCTGCACCTCTTCTGGTTTCTTAGTCGTCGCGGGTCGGTCAATAATGGAAATGACATTTTTCGCCGCACCCCTTTCATCCAGATCCACAGTAAACGCTGAGACTAAAGGCGCCGCCTGTATCTTGATGTCATCCTTGTCGACCAACTCGATATTCTCTCCATCCTCGTTGTGAGTCGGTCTGGGAGTGGTGGTCGTAGTTGTTGTAGTTGTTGTCGGTTTCGGCTGGACCGGCTTCTTTTTGACTTTTGTGATTTGGAACTGAATGTCGGCTTTGTTTTCCGAAGTGATTTCATTTGTACGATCAGATGCTATGCTTCGGGTTGCCTGACGATTGTCTGGTACAACAGTTCCCGTCACATTGACTGTGTCTGGTGAGCCTAAACTCAGTGTGGTGAGGATTTTCTTTTTCTGTTGTTTTTCCTTGCTTATGAACGATAGAAGTGGTTGTTCCTTGGACAACTTCTCATCGAAGGTGGCAGTGAAGAACTGTACAGTCGGTGCCACATCAGGTTTCGTGCTCTCTTCCAGAATTTCATCAACTGAACTGGAAGTTGTAGGAATTTCAACAACTTTTGCTTGCAGCTCTGCCTCATCATCATCTGAAGTGTCCTCTTCAGAGAAGTCACTCTCTGCTGCTTGTTTCTCTAGTTTATCTATGGCACGGAGCAAAGCCTGACGGACGGTATCGTCTATAGTTTTGGTTCCTTCTTTCGGAATGATTTCGTTGTTCTCTGTTGAAGTGTTATCATCGCAAAGGACAACTGATGATAACATTAGGAGCAGGAGACAGATGGAGTGCTTCTGGAATGAAAAAAGATGGAACAAGACATGCAAGGATTAGAGAATAGTTTCCATTGCAATCTGGATGACCTTGCTTAGGTCAGTAACACAATATTTCAAGTTTGCACTAAGTGCTTGTTTTGTCTCCCCGTGGTGGTGCCTGGAAACTACTTGGCTAAGCCCTAACCTGTATAGAAGGCTTCAATTACAAGTTCGCAATAGAACTCGAACATAGCTGAACTCAATCTCTAGGTGGGCATTTAGTTGGAAGCCTAGGTCTGAAAGGAGATTTCAAGACTACGTCGGGATTTCAGAAGTACAAATCATGGTGGAAGAACTCTTAAGGGGCCAACGACAGCGCTCGAAAGCTCAAACGGGACTACTAGCACCAATATATCCGGTCAGTAGCCCCCAAGATGAATGAATAAGGAATAAGCTATAATCGTGAACTTGATAGCCTGTATAAGGATGTGTATGTGGCTTCAGCTAAAAAAATCGTTGGTTCGAGACGTAAAGGAAGACCAAACCTTAATTTTGATCACAGAAGTGAGGAGTGTTGCTGCAGCTAAAGGGTCTTCAGGAGAATCCGAGGCAATCGATTTCGCGTCGCTCACAAGAACTCGGCCTTTCGCAGACCACAACTTGGACGTACGAAATTCAACTGACCCAAGAGCTGAAGGTAAACGACCATTGATAACAACGTGTGTTCGCTAAATGGGCTCTGGAGCAGTTGGAAACTGACCCTAATTTTCATCGAAAAATCATCTTCAGCGATGGGGCCCATTTCTGGATGAATGGGTGCATCAACAAACAATATTTTCGAATTTGGGACGATACCAGTCCACATGAAATCCAAGAGCGTCCAATGCATTCCGAAAAAGTGACTATTTGGTGTGGATTTTGGACTGGCAGCGTCATCGGTCCATATTTTTTGGAGAACGACTTTGGCCAGGCCTATAGGTCGATGATTACCAACTTCTTGCCCTGAATTAGATGATATGGATACCAACGATATGTGGTTTCAACAGGCACGCCGCATTGGAAATCCTGCACGAGCGATTCGAGGGCATGGTCATCTCACGTGGAGGTGATGCGAACTGGCCACCGAGATCGTGCGATTTGATCCCGTTAGACTGTTTCTTGTGGGGGTTTCTGAAGTCACAGGTCTATGCGAATAAGCCACAGACCACAGCGGTCCTCAAAGCCAACATAACCCATGCCATCGGTCAAATTCAGCCTGATTTATGCGCTAGAGTTATGGAAAATTTTACATTTCGGATGCGCGCCACCCAGCGAAGTCGCGGCGGATATTTGAACGATGTTATACTCCATACATAATGGCATCGATAGGCCTTTCAAACGAATACAAAAACACTTTGTTTTATTTAAATTTAAAGATAGGAAGCGCTTAATGAGAGACCCTTTAGAATCAGTCAGAAACCTTACAAGTGTATGGAACAAGCATTGTTAAGTACGTTACATGGTAACCTTCTGGAAAAAAAACTGTAAACGTTGGCTTTCTTCACAACCCAACCGAACGCTTAGCAAATTGTACTTCTCATTTCGAATAAAATTGTCTACAGACTCTAACTGCCAAGTCGTAGCAATATTTCATGCATGAAAAATCACTATTTGCAAAATTCGCGCCACCATTGCACCAAGGCACCTCCAGCGGACCACAAACTACCTATCTGGCCGCACTTATGTATATATGTACGTACTCGTACTCGTACTAAGGTCCATTTTTTTAATTTGACACAGTTTAACCCCAGCAGGGTACTGCTACATCATCGGCACACTTGTGCCTGCCAAGCTAAGAATTCACATTGCATAACCCTGTGACCTATTTTATTCCAACACACTGCAACAGCCTTTTCGGTTTCTAAATACTATTAGCTATCGGCAATTACATGAAATTACCATTTTCTAGGGTCTTCCACGGGGTAAAGCACTTAATACCTTACAAATTGGTGTTGCTCTTGCTGGCACAATCCCAAATCAAAAGAAAATCTCAAGCACCTGGCTCTCGTTTGAATAACGTTGTCTTCTGATGGTTCCCTTCGGGCAGTAATCCATCGAAGGTGTCGAATTGACAGTGACGCAGTGACATTTCGAAATAATGTGACTTAGGGTTGAGTACGAGTGTGCTCCCAAGAGGGCAAGTGCATGAAGAAATTTGGGATTTATTGCCTTTATGACAGTGATTCAGTGTCGTAGATAGTAATACTTTGGCCCTCAGTTACTTGGGTGATTTGTGAACCGTGGGAATGCCTGTATATTTTGGATTACGGCTTGTGAAATATGAAGCATGAAGGCGGTATGTAGAAAATTATACTTGTATACTTGCGAAGGTAATTACAGACCCGGAAATGAGTTGTAATCAATTGAATAAGGTTGAAATCCAATGGTTACCTAGTTTGATGATCTTACGGCTGATGGAGTCAGCGCAAAGTCCTCTGAGCCTATTTCCGAAGGAGTCGGTGCCGGTGTCTTTTCAGAAGATCTCAGCGTTCACTATTCCTTCAGTCTCAAGTGTGTCTTTCAAGCCGAAATCACAACGGACCAGTCTGTCCGCCGCTTTTCTGAAGACATGTAGCCATCAGATCTCTCAAATCCGACACAACAAAATTTAGGGCAATGAAGGACTGCCGCATGTCTCTAAACCAGGATAATGTCACACTTGTTGAGTCCCTGGTCACAGCAACATTCCGGGGAACTGTGCAGCTGACGACAACGCTCTCAAGGTACAGACTGTAAGACAGTTCTCTTGGTCCTTTTACCAACCGATCTACATGTTTCAAGTTAGGCAACATGGAAAACAGTCTAGTCCAGAGAGTCTGGACCGCGAATCCATACGATCGCAGCAAGATTCTAAATTCGTATTCAAAAAAGGTTTTATGGTCTGCAACAGACTGCCTCGCGCGACATAGCACGTGAAGCAATTGAGGGAGAAAGATGGCTCCAAGGGACGGCATATTGGTACGTCGTAACGTTCGATGTCAAGGACGCGTTCATCTTAGCCGACTGGCTGACCTTCACGTATCAAACTACCTACAACGTGTAATAGCCAACTTCGAAGACAGAATCCTCTACTATGACACGGAAGAAGGAACGAAGAAGTAATAGATTACGAGAGAAGTTCCACAAGGATCAGTTCTGAGGCCAATTCTGTGGAACATAATGTGCGAAGGCATACTAAGATCGGAAACAAAGGCCGAGTGGATTAAATATCGTTATGCAGTTGTAGTAATGGCCAATCAACTAGAGGAAGAGATACAAAACTGCGAAGAAACAACTACGAACGTGAAGCTATAGCTACAGACAACAGGTTGGGAGGTTGTGGAAAGACAAGAAAAACAAAATGCACGCTTTGCGAGCAGGTCCAGGTGCGATAAGGTTTACACCGATACGGTTACCCAGAGCTTATACTCCTTTTTCCCCTAGGGAAATTCCACGTGTGAAGTTTTTAGAGACTGGATTTTCCGGCTTTCTACACGTGATATCACAATAGGCCTTCGTCCTGGCCTAAGTGGGTCCCTGCTCAGTTGAGACAGTCACGCAACCTAACCTAACCTAAGCATACAGATCGATGAGCACAAGAAGTACCTAAGAGTGTTTCTAGACCACAGTCCCCGCTTCAGGAATCACCTGACGTACGCAGGCGAGAAGGACTCTCGGGCAGTAAGCGGAGCTATGCAGGCTAATGCCAAATATTGAAGGGCCACGGCAGCCAGTTAGAAATCTTTCAACGCAAGTGAGCAATTCAATTCTCCTGTAGGCCGCCCCAATACCAGCGACGTGCCAAGACCATGAGTCCTATATCAAACGGATGAGCTCGGCGTACAGAATTGAATCTTTGAGGGTATGCTGCGCCGTCAGAACTGTATCAGCGGACACGGTATCGATGGACACGATCTATTGATCTAGAAGCGAAATAAGCTGCAACAAGCGAAAACGAACATGACGAACGATGGAAGCCATGGAAACATAGGTGGAACATCTTAACCAAAAGGCGATGGACATATGAATTGATTCCCAACGTTGATGAATGGATTCAGCAGAAAGTTCGAGAGATAAACTATTACCTAACACAATTCCTGTAAGAGCATGGATGCTTCCGGAAGTTCTTCTACAAGTACAAGCACGTTTGCCAGCTCTGCGAAGGGAAACCCTAGAATACAGAGCATGTGAATGGTGAAGTGCCGATTTAACATAAGTGCAAGGGTCATCTTTGAAAAGAAATCGGCAGCCAAGTGACCTCAAGAAGCCTGATCGCATTCATGCTGGCGACGAGCTCAGGCTGGGAGACTGCAAGTGAAGTTATGAGAGGCGTAATGTAGCAACAGTGTATAGTGGAGAGCTCAGCAGGAAATAAAGAATCTGCTAGCTCTTGCACTTGAAAGGTAAATTGGTACGCTGTTCACGAGGACTCTGCTCCATCATTTACTTACTTACTTACTTATCAGGCCAGGGCCCCTAGGAGGGTCTGAGCCTTAACTAATTCCGCTTTCCATCCTTCACGGTCCCTAGCACGCTGCTTTCAGTTTACTAGACGAAGGGTTCTGGCATCCGCGATTGCCTGATCTTTAAACCGGAGGTTCGGTCTTCCTTTTCTTCGTGAACCATGTGGCTGGGATTCAAAGATCCTCTTAGCTGGAGCATTCTCGTTCATTCGTTCGATGTGGCCGAGCTATTGCAGTCCACGGATTTTTGCCTTCCGGACTACATCCACATCTTTGTACAGCTTGTAGAGTTCGCGGTTATATCTTCCACTCCATTCGCCTTTCTCGCAGACAGGACCTTATATTTGACGTAGAATTTTTCTTTTATAAGATCCCAAAATCTTCTTCGCTGCCTTACTTATCGTCCAGCATTCAGCTTCATAAAGCAAGATCAGGGTTTTGTAGAGCATGATTTTGGACCTTCGAGTTAGAAGTTTGGACCCTAGTTGCTTGGACAAACAAGTAGCAGCGGTTGCCTATGGTTTTCCTTCGTTGAAACTCCACTAGGGTGTCATTTGTGGAGTTTATATTTGCGTCGAGGTAGATCGATCATTTACCAACGTAAGAAGGTGGGCAGTTTAATTTAAAACGTGATCGTACCACCTTGTTTGATACTGATCGTCCAAAATGGCCAACAACTACTACCCCTGACAGTCTTACCAAGACTAGAGAAATGGCAGTAACTGTGAGCATGTGAGCATCCTATTTTGCATGAAGAATTGGGCATGCGAAAGCAGTCTGCGTGTTGGATGCCACGCTTAGACCCTTTAGACCAAAGTCGCATTCGATTGAACGTTTCCAAAGATCTGTTGCAGCGATCTAAGTGAAACGAAGAAGAAGAAAGCACTTTTCCATCAAGACAACACACCGTCTTAATCTCCTTCGGTCGTAATGGCTAAAATTCACGAATTGCTGTTTTTACGGACAGTCCACCCAATGATTTCCTCAGATCTGGCTTCTTGAGACTTCTTTTTTTTCCTAAACTCAAGGTTTGATTTGGAGGACAGGGATCCCTATCAAAAGGAGATTATCGCATCTTGTATCTCTGTCAAGTTTCAAACTTTTCAAACATAAAAAACAAGGCTTAAGCCCTTGATAACCTGCAGTGCCTGGCAGGCGAAGATGCACAACCACGACTCCATCCATTAAATGAACAATTCTTACAGATCCTGTACTGTGTACATAATCAATCTTTACGTTTCACCTGCAAAGGTATGGACATAACGTATCTTCGATGTAAGCATCTTACGCAAGTAACTCAATTATAAAATTCACTTCGAAGAAAGTCGAGGGAGAGTGCAAATACTCACTGTGACTGTGACGTCATGAAATTTTCTTGTAGAAAATAAATCGAAAATTCAATAATTATTTTGCAGATGCGCAGATGCGCAGATACTTTGAGAGCAGACGGTTGATTTTTGCAAACTGGTTGGCAATC
The DNA here is from genome assembly GCA_951813785.1 of Criorhina ranunculi. Lineage (NCBI taxonomy): Eukaryota > Metazoa > Arthropoda > Insecta > Diptera > Syrphidae > Criorhina > Criorhina ranunculi. Next base: position 30,508,968 of record OX638381.1, read on the forward strand.
AAAAATTTAAATTTTTTATTTGCGATTTCGTTTTTTACTTTACTTTCGTTCCGTTTTTTGCCATGGTTCCGGTCTGTGAATGAGGACGGAATTCCGTACTTCATGTGAAATGAACCGTAAGTCTTCAGTACTGAGTACTCATATTATACTCGTACACTTAACAAAACAATTGAATTGAAGAGAAACATTGCTGTAGGCTAGGCCATCTATACGATACGATCATCATTTTTGTTTTTGCTGATTGACAGTGTTTCGATAATTGGAGGTGGATCCGCATATTTTTTACGGTCAAGCAAAGGTCTGTACTTATGCGTGAGAGATTGCGGGAAGTAGGTGCCGATAATTGAATTATGTTATGGTATACAATAGTTGAAAGTGTGAAAGTTAATTAACAAACAGAAACTGGATATCGGACCGATGTTATCGGGTATCGAAAACCCCAAAATACCGAAAGAGGTAATAATTAACCTCGCTGTAGTAATTGTTGTTTAAACATACGACTGAGTGGGTTCATAGGGGAACCAAATGATTCACAATCATGCTTTCGTCTCTACATACTTGCTTAAGTGATATTACTCCTTGGGGGACATACTTAGAAAGCAAGCAATGTACACCGTTTCAACTCTACTTATTTTCTTTATGGACTCCTGACCCATGAGGAGCCTCTGCCTGAGAATGTGCAACCTTCCATCCCAGATCAAGCCTTTGATCTTTGTGACGGAGGTCCGTTCTTCCTTGTCGTCTCGAACCTGGGTGCTGAGATTCAAAAATCTTCAATGTTATCGAGGCAATATAGTCGACGTGTCTTCTCTTTTTGGACTGCATCCACATCTTGACACAGCTCATAGAGTTCGAAGTTAAATCTTCACCCCCATTCGACCTCTTCACACGCACAAACCACCAAGCTACAGCAATCCAGACATAAGAAGACATTGAAGATCGGGCATATATGTATCAACATATCCACATATAACTAGAGCCTAGCTAAAGTAAGTCATCGGTCATGCTTTTATCGAAAATGCTTGGCAGGCACAACAAGGTCAAGCTCTAGTAAGTGCCCACACATAGGGTTATAAAAAATGAGATTCCGGATGAGCTAGCGTCCTGCCTATTCCCGATACTCAGGCAATCTATTGGTGCACCCTTGTTTGAAACGGGATTTCAGAAACGCCTTTCCCAAGGAGATACACTATAAGTAGCTTGACAAAGATAGTGTGACAGTACATCTGCCTTAAGTTTTGAAGTTCATAAAACATGTTGGTGAGCTTGTCTTTTTTGAAACGAAAGTTGTAAATTTAGCGTCTAAGTACAAAATACCGACTTTCAAGTTTCCATGTCTTAACAAACCAACACTTACTCTATCCTCCACTGTCCAGTGTGTCACTTTATGTGCAAAACCTTTGGTAAAAGATTGTAGTCCCACAATCTAAGATGGTCCTATGAATCTACACTGCTGTAGTTCATCTCATTCTAACCGCCTTAAGTTAAACCTGCAAAGCCGAATTCAATGAAGAGCTGGTACCGGCACCACATGAGTTCTACGAGCGAGTCCAACTAAAGCACTTAACGTGCTCCTTGCACATCAAATACACATGCACATCAAATACATAATTTCGTCAAGTGCAATTCAACTCAGAGAATCTGGTTCCTGGTCAGCGAAACCATGTGGTCATAGCAATGCTTATGGCCTCGACCATAACTGACTACACGATGTCTCAACTCAAATTTTCAATAGTAGCATTCAAGTCCACTTTCTGGAGAGGACGGAATGAAAAAATAACTTATGACGGCTCTTAGATAGAGTGCGGCCTTGCAGTAGGTGTCGTTTCAACGGAACCGAACGTTTCTAAATCATATCGCCTTCCAGACTCTTCGAGTGTATCTCAGGCGGAGGTATTAGCGACAAGAGAAGCCTGCTTGATACTATGTTTAAGCATCACAACTAAAAGTAACGTAGGAATTTTTATTGATAGCCAGTCTGCCATCAAAGCGATCCATCCTGACACTATGTCCTCTAAATTAGGAGAAAAGTGTGATGAAATGATTACATATCTCTCTTCTCTCGGTTCCCGGCCATAGTAACATAGAGAAGAGTGAGAGAGCCGACGCGCTAACCAGCTGTGACAGAACCTATGATGATTCACTTGGAAGGTCAGTCTTTTTCCCTCTTGGAATCATCAAGGGAAGAATTCTCCAGCACTTTCTCTCAATTACCAGTTCTGGGTGGAGCTGCCTAGAAAACTGTGCTATATCCAGACACATGTAGCTCACCTACAAGACAAATAGAACGAACGACCTCATCAACAGAACTCGCACCAAAACACCAAGAATTTTAGCAATTAGTACAGGCCAATTGGCTCCAAGCTGCCAAGTTAGGCACACCCTTCAACACTCATTGCGGTAGCTGAAACCATACACAGGAAGTTGAAACCCTATTCCATTATCTCTGTGAATGTCCGACACTAGACAGAACCAGGAATCTCCCAATTGGCAAAGTATTTTCTTAAGGAATTGCCAGAGATCTTTGACATGAAATTTAGCAAGTTCATGAACTTTCTCAACCCCACAGGATGGATTTGAAAACTTCTCTTCTAAGTCACACCCATCAACACAAAGGTCACGTGAGTTGTGGTATCAAAGAGGCCACAAGCGCTACTTGTATTCCTGGTAAGATTTTCCAAACAGTCAAGCTGTCTACCTTGAAAACCGTTTCTACAGTGTTCACTTCAGGTTCACCCACTTTGCTCCTTTTTTTTAACCACCTCTGGTGTTCCACAAGGCAGCCATCTTGGTCCTATTTTTTATACTAACCATTAACGACAAACATTCATTTGTCTCCCTCTACGCCGACGATACCAAATTTTGTAAAACCATTTCCTCATCCCAAAACTCCATTCTTCTTCAACAAGACCTCGACGGTTTTTCATAATGGTGCCTCAAAAATTGCTTGGAACTGAACATACCCAAATACCAATCACTTTTTCACATAAGTGTCACCAATCCCCTCTTCCACTCTACCTCTTGCACAATTAACCTGTCTCCCCTGTTCAATCTCTTCGCTTGACCTTGACATTTGGGGTGACAGGGAACTCAATTACCGGTCACTCATGGACGAGATAATCCTTAAAGCCAACTTCTTACTTGGTTTTGTAAAACGGTGATCCAATGCATTCACCAAGCCTTACGTGACTAGGTCCCTCTACAATACATTCGTCTGCCCTCTGCTAGAGTACGCTAGTCAAGTATGGTCCCCGCATCATCGTGTTCATGTTTTGAGATTCGAGAGTATCCAGTGCCGTTTTCTTCGATTCGCTCTTCAAGGTCTGCTCTAGAACGATCCTCTTATCTTACCTCCCTATCAAAACCGCCTCAACCTCATTAACTTAAATACCCTTGAGGAATGCAGAGATGCAACCGACATTATCTTTATTCATCGACTGCTCTCAAGTTACGTTGAAAGCGATTCCCTTCACAACTCTATTTTCCTCAACACTAACCCTCGTAATCTACAAACCCCTCGTCTCTTCTATTGATCGACCCACCACACCTATTATAGCTCGAACGAACCAATTTACTGTATGCTTCGAAAGATAAACTCTAGCCCTACCATCTTCAACTTCAACCGCCCTATGCCTTCCCTTTAATTCGATCTCCTCCACCTTAAGTTAGTTCTAAGTTTGTTTAGCTTGTATAAAGCCTAATAAATAGGATTGCCTAACTGCAATTATGAAACACCAAGGTAATAATTCATCAAAAGACAATAAGCCACCTGTAACTCTATTGACACCATCTGTCAAATTAAGTCAAACCCTCTAACCTAACCTAAGGAATTTTTTTTGTTTGAAATGTCACCACACCCAACCCAGTAGCTTTATTGCAGCTCATTCAGTCTTTTCTCTAGCCATCCAACTTAATGTATGCTTTGCTTCTTGGGAAATCAACCCAACCTTTCAAAGAAGACACTTTCAAATTCATGCCTGCAGGTCTAAAAACGATTTGTCCAGACAGTCGATTAAATCAATTCAATGGAGGCCCTCTAAAGGTCTATCCTCGAGGAGAGATGTTTATCGCTAAATCGAATTAAATTAACAACCAATTGGTGCCATAAATCAGCACGGAGGAGGGCCAGAGAAATGTTGTAGAAATTATTAAAATTTGTGTTTTGAGAGTGAAAATCCGTTGAAAAAAGAGAAAAAAAACCGCTAATTGATAACTAACCACGTCAGCAGGAACATAAATTCCATTCGAAACGAATAAGAACATGTGTCAAAAGAGCAGCCATTAATATTTCGTCGGAAATCTGCTTCTGAGTTGAACTTCTTTTGAATTATTATCTCTAGACAACGGTCAATTGTCATTGAAATGGAATTCTATTGAAGCCCCACCGAAGTCAAATCTTGGACAGAGGTCGGAAGCAAGACAAATGAACCGAAATAATATACCATTCCGTTGGGCATTCCCCCCATTTGGTAAGGCCTGCTGACTTTGATGATGAATCGAGATAATCACAATGGAACTAATGTTTTTCTTGTTGTTGTTGTTGCAAATTTCACCCGTGGGCTGATGGGAGTTATGTCAATTTGTAAGCTATTCAGCGAATTGTCGATTGGATGTGATTGATGGAATTCGGAATACAATCTGTCATGGCAGTGATTGAAATTTTATTGCAAGCTGTTCGCGATACGATACTTTGACGGCCTTAAGAGTTCACCTAGCTTCGTGTTCGCCGGTAGTCAGTTGGACCAGATGGTTTTAGAAATGCAATTTTTGGATTTCTTTTGAAGAAAAGGATGACGAGATTGAAAGAACTACCATGACATGACAAGGATGGGAGTACATATGTACAGTTCTGTCCAGGTATCTACAAGACGGTTTCAATAGACTACTCTCAATTAATTGAAACTAACAAATATTCTCCAAGACAAAGTAAGATTCTATATAAGATTCAAAACTTCTCATTCCCGATTAGATCCGAGTCTGCTACTGAATTTCTGAACAAAAATGTCCATTCCATTTATAGACGCGTTTGTAATCCGTTTATCTCACAACCTTAGAAGCCAAAGCCTGGCAAGTCCATTTATCCGTAGATGACTCAACTTTAGCCTTTCGTTGTTAAAGTTTCAAAGCATTTTTTGCCTACCAATCTTGATGCCTCAGGTCTGGACGTAGCAAAGGATCACTGTCACTGTCACTGTACCTATATGTAACGAAATCTTTGTTAGTTAGTTAAGCGGCTTAGAAGGGGTGGAACAACATTTCTGAGCAATGAAAGCCAGTGTACTGAGGTAATTTTGGTGGGAACGACTGAGATTAGTTGGGGTGGTGGAGAAGATCGAATTTAGGGGAGGGCGTAGAGCGGTTGAAGTCGAAGATGGCAGGGGTAGAGTTTATCTTTCGGAGCATACGGGAGATTGGTTCGTTCGAGCCGTAAGAGGTGTGGTGGGTCGGTAAATAGAAGAGACGAGGGGTTTGTAGATTATGAGGGTTAGTGATAAGAAAAATAGAGTTGTGAAGGGAATCGCTTTCAACGTAACTTGAGAACAGTCGAAGAATAAAGATAATGTCGTCTGCATCTCTGCGTTCCTCAAGGGTATTTAAGTTAATGAGATTGAGGCGGTTTTGACAGGGAGGTAAGATAAGAAGATCGTTTTAGGGCACACCACGAAGAGCGAATCGGAGGAAACGACGCTGGTTACTCTCGATTGTCAAAACATGAACACGATTATGCGGGGACCATACTTGACTGGCTTAATCTAGGAGAGGGCGGACGAATGTAATGTAGAGGGACCTGGTCACGTGTGGGTTGGGGAATTCTTTGGACCACCGTTTTACAAAACCAAGTAAAGCGTTGGCTTTAAGGATTATCTCGTCCATGTGTCACCGGAAATTGAATTCCCTGTCACACAAAATGCCTAAGTCGCGAAGAGATTGAACAGGGGAGACAGGTTGATTGTGCAAGAGGTAGAGTCTTATTGTTCCAGATATCAGACGCATGGTTGTGTTTAGTTGGACATAAATTCTCGGAGTGCCTGTACAGTCTTGAGTTTAGCTGTTGTGTTAAGAGCTACAGATCCACCAAGACCTTAAATTCAAGTAAGTTCTAGTTTCAGTTATAAAGGTGTTGCTTGCAAGGAAGTCACAAATATGCGTGGCAGTCACCAAACGACGCGACGGAAACTCAATAGACAATTTGCTTATCTGGAAGCAGTTTCCATATTCAAGAATTCAAAGAAGACAGGACGTATGCGACCATCGATAAAAGTCTCTAAGTCGCCGTGGCTTAGTAGTTTGTGTGTTGGACTGGTAAGCGAGAGGCCACAGGTTCGAGGCTCAAAACAACATTTTTTCTCGGCACCGGCATGACAAACCTGCAAGAGTATAATCTGTCATGAAGCAACCTCTCAATCCGCGGTTTGAAGTCGGCAATAAAGTCCAGGACAGTCTAATCGGTGATTGGAGAACAAGTAGCTACTATTTTCTTAGGCACATCAATACATCCTAGACAGACGTATAGCAAGTGTATGTAAGGAGAATGCGGATGAGACGCTGGGCTTAATCAACGAAAACCATGGATACAGGACACAATGTGAAGAGCAATTAACCAAGGAACTGTTTTAAAGGCCGAACTCAGACACAAAACAACAGAAAACAACCAGCGACCAAAAGGTGAATACAACCAGGCTGAGACAGCAGTAAAAAGGATGATGCACCTTTTAAATGGAATAAATTCTTCGAGATTGACACACCCTTAGCTACAGAGTTTTCACACCTCGGTAAAACCTCATTCGTTACGATATTGCTTCTGCGCAAAGCAAGTGCGCAGTTCCATTTTTGACGCTAATTCGAACTGCATGGCTGAACTGAACTGAAGAAGGAACCATCACAACGATTCCGAAGAAAAGCCATCTGAAAAATTGAACAGAAAAAATATTACTTCCTTACTAAAGGTGGCTCTACAGTCCGGGGTAAACCTGGGCTTCAACCAACAAGTGTCTCCAGCCACCTTTAGGTAGCTGCCTCCAGTTTCGCACACTTAATTGGTTGAGATCCCCTTCAACTTGCTTGCGTCACCAGATTCGCGGTCTTCATCTTCTGCGCTGTCCCTCAGGTGTGGATTCGAAGATATTTCAGACCGGAACATTGTGATCCATCTGCTCTACATGTCCTAGCCACCTCAATCGTTGGATCTTTACTCTTCTGGCTGTATAAGTTCATCGTTGTATCTCTATCCAAACGGGACCAAAAAAGTCGTACGTCATTAAATGAAATCCAAAAGGTTCTCGTTCTAATCTAAAACAACTGAATCACTGCTGTGCCGACAGTATTCCGGATTTAGACCGAATCGATCGTGAGTTGACCACACTGCGATCATGGAGCATCAAGATTGTAAAATGGAAAGAACCTTAGCACTCCGGAATTGTATCGATATGGGCCTTGTAATGTTCGCTTCAAAGGCACCGAAACCGCTCTGTTTAACATAGGGAGAGGAGTAAGGCAAGGGCGTGTGGTATGACTCGTACTCTTTTGGACAGACTAATGGCATTGATGACATCTCCAGACAGCTCTGGACAAACATTAACGAAATAAAAACAGAGCACAGTCTTGCTCTAATCAGGTCAAACTCAAGGCTCTTTACACGGATAATAACAGTCCACAACCTACTGACGGTCCACCTTAGAAAAATACGTTGAAGTCAAAACGATTTAAACAGAGGCTGCGCGGCGATATTAACGTAGAAGAGAGCACAACTTTAAGAGGATTGGAGCGATGAGAGAACCTTACAGAAGACCATGGTTTCATGAATGCACTGTTGACTATGAACCTTTCCTACGCGTCAACAATATGTATTCGCCCAAACCTCGCAATGATTCGATCCAGTCAGACAGACACCCACTTGGTTCCTTCTTTTACCGCTGGCCATGTGTTATTTCGAAATAGTTTTCGCTTTTAAGAAAACAAAATTTTATTTACATAATCGTGGTTATTATTGCTGAACATACGAGAATCGTATCGTCACGTGTTTACTTACGTTGCCACACCACCTTACGTAAACCGATTGGTTATGTCGAGATGCCAGGCATTTCTTTGCTAAATGCACTGCCATCGGCACGGCCAGATGGAGGTGCAACGAGGATGCATTCCACTAAACTTTCTCCCTGTCGGCGTTCATCTTCAATGAGGAGTCAGGAGACAAACAGTAAAGTGGCTTGCGAGTGATGTACCGAAAAAAAAAAAAAAAAAAAAAGTACCGCCGCGACATTGGTACTAGTAGGTACGAGTCATTTGTTATGTCTGCCTTGAGCAAGTCATAAATTATTTCCCAAAAACTGATACCAAACCCTAAAGGCCAGTCTCAGATCATTTGCAAGTTGAGAAAGTGTCTTGCGAACTGTGTTTAGGGATCACCCTTCAATTGGCATTTTGGTTACAAAGTTGCTTCTTCTCCAAACAAAGAAGAAGACGATTGTTTTTTTTTTGCAAATGCATCCAAATGTGGGAACGAAGCAACTGAACAATGTCAATGGCATCTCAATGGATTGGGATTTCACTTTGCGTGTACGAAGCAAAAGTGAACATCTTTCGAGCAATGGAAGTACCAACACCAGCAGCATTGACGCGGCGGCGGCGGCGGCGCTAATAACGCATTGTACGGTCTCGAATTAATTTTTCATTTAACATCAATATGGTGTCTGTGTTGCTGTTGCTTCGGCTGTTGTCTATTGTTTTGTTGGAATCGGTGACCTCTGGGGAGGTCGCATGGAGCTGATAATGAAATTGGAATTTATTGGACAGGAACTCGGAACGTGCGGCTACCATTGGGTGTAATTGTGAAATAATTAAGCTTTTACTTGGTCATTTGTTTCAACTTTCTATACCACGGATGAGGAAGACATTGGAAAGCCATACTTTGGTCTCATCAAAAGGTACGACGCAGTGGCTAAGAAAGTTGCGAATCTTTGCAAACCGATTACTGTGTGGGAAAAATGGTTCAACATTTTTAAACAAACCTCGTAAATGCTGACTCATACCATTTTTTGATTCACCTCCATCTTCCTATGACAGAAACTGCGGTCCGCCGAGAACAATCAAAGACTTAAACCTTCATAGAGCCCCTGATCGCGGAGAACTTCAATGTGCCATCACCAACCACAAATGCCAACGATCAGAGGATCCATTGTCGTTGCCCTATGATGCAGGAAGCAGTAGAGACTTCTAGTGGAAATCCCGTGATATGATAATGATAAGGATCGCCAGACACCTTCACCTCACGCGTCTCCAAAAATCTGTCAACTAAGTACAGTAAAACCCGGATAAGTGCCTCGTGAACATTTTCATCTGTTTTGGGCACTAAAGCGGATAAGGTAGCTATCCGAACCCGCTTAATGCATATAAAATACATGAACCTAAACTTTTCGGATACTAAAGCGTGATGCACTTACTGTACCAAAGACCAGTGATAATACAAATACCTAGTCTGACGACGAACGCCTACAAGAACATGCAGCGAAACAAGACACATACTAAGCAGCTCTGCGAAGAAGAAAGTCGACTATTCAAGAGCTATACGGGCAAAGCAGACGGGTCGGCTCTCCTAAAGGAAAAAGAACGAATACAAGAAGATCGCGATCGAATGTCTTGAGAGATGCTACTCCAAGCTTTATAAAAGAGTCAAAATCTGTGATGAGAATACGCAGTTAAGACTTCTACCGACTGGAACCGTGATGAAGACCAATATCCCGCTGTCAGGCAGAGCAAAACATTCAGTTTAGACGTTGATAGCAAAAAATGTTCGACCACTTGATCAAAAGCTGTACAACCTAGGCTCATCAGCCTAGCTCTTTGGTTTTTTGGACTAAGAAGGCAACCGAGTAATAAGGCCCTATCCGGAACAAAACAAAAAAAGACTGCGTAAAGGTATAAAGGTGCATGAAAACTTCTTCGTAAAATGTTCAGTCCTTTCTGCATTGATAGGTTTCGGCAGAGGAGATTCAAGGATGGACTACAAGAGCTGTACAACGACATAGACTTAGTAAAAAACTGCGTATTGATTTTTTAAAATGGCTACACCAACGCTCCAGTCTGCACAGATTAGATTAATTATTGAGGTCCCTTATCACCGCGGTCTTGGAGCCTTGGAATCACCGACAGTAAGATTCAAGTTGGTCAAGAAATACCGCAGGTTTCTGAACGAAATCGATGACGTCTCCCTGTGCTAGGTTCCAGCACACACGTTCCGAGCAACTACAAAGCGGGCGAACTAGCCAAGGAAGGCGCGGGTCGGATCCTCTCTGAAAATAAAGGGAAACCGCTTGCCTCTCTAGAGTCGATAAAATCTCATCTCGGAAGTGAATCTAGAAGAGAAGCTTATAGCAGGTGAAATAATATCAACACTAGTCTTCTGTCGAAACAGATCTGGCCTAACCTGTACCTTCTAACGATTTCTTGTAGAAGCTGCAGAGACGAGGAGGAAGATGGAACGACTGCAGGAGCTTATGCTCCTTTTTCCCCTAAGAAAATTCCACATGTTAGGTTTCTGAGGCTTGATTTCCCGGCTTTCTATACGTAAGTACCACAATGGGCCTTCGTTCTGGCCTAAGTGTATCCCTGCTCAGTAGGGACAGCCACCCAACCTAACCTAACCTAACCTATCACCGCGACCACCAATGGACCTATTGTGATATCGTCTTTTTAAGAGCTCCTCCATGAGGCCGGAGTGGGCGATTAATCCGGCGATGTCTTTGGATGAGCTGGTGGTAGAATCTTCCGCCATCAGGTAGTAGTTTCCTAGAAAACGATGATGTGCTCTTAAGAGGCAGTTACAGATTGATGCCTTTTCTGGTTAGTTCATCGACCTTTTCATTACCTTCATATCCGCTATGTCTCGGTACGCAAACGAGTTGAACTCTGTCAGCCCAGACTTCGAATCTAACCCAGAGGGAAACGCAGGAGATGATGACCTCGCCTAAGGTAGTGCCCACAAGTAGAAGGAGAGCCCAACCATCTTGAAATGCACAACTAGAGGCAGTGAGCTAAGGTCCCAACACAAGGAAAGGGACTTTTTGGTTGCGGCACAGGTTTATTCCTGACTGCAGCATCACTAAGGCATTTCTTTTTAAGGCTAGAAGATGAACGTTAGTTTGATTTACGAGTACGTGTAAGGGTGAAGGCAACTCATGGGACATAGTCAATCTTAAAAGACTCCTAACGAGTTGTTATGTTATGTTATGTGTGTTCAAGAGGCTTGTTTACAGCTTTTGGCACTGTGGTTCCTCTTCAGAATCCTATTGTGTCTTCCCTTCCCGAGTATATGTTGTGAGTGAGGTGGATGGTAGCAAACTCTTTCACAATGAAACTTGATTTTATTTGGGACAGTATCGGGAATAGTAGCTTTAAGCTCGTTTATCCTAATGTTTTAAGCCAGGCTTCTCTGGATTCTTGCAGGTTTAGACCTTTTACATGTCTTAAAAGTGATTTGCTTACCTCGCAGAAGGGTTCGAGTACAATGAATGTCTTTTGCCAGTTACTCGGCATTTTCATCGCTCGCAAATCCACTAAGGGCAGGAAATCCAGTGAAGGATTACCATGTTGTTCGTACCTAGCTTGGATTTGATGTTATAAATGTCGATAAGGTAAGATAATAACTTCAAATTTATGGACAAAACTGTTTGACACCTTAAAATCTGTTTAATACTTCCCACCTCCGAAGGCACTTAAACCCTTTATTATAAATTCTCTACAGCTAAGACGATGAGAGATGACACTAAGCTCATCCATAGTGAACACTCATAAATGCATAAATATTTCCTCGAAGAATTATTTTATTGGCAATAAACCTTAGAAAATCAAAGCTCTTATCTTTATGTTGACTTTTATGCCTTTCCCACCAAATTAACACAACAATCAGCGGACTTCAAGCTTCAGGGCTTAAACCAAATGCAGACAAACCGCGCTCCAGATCCGAGAGAAATCTATAAAATTCCGAAACCCATTAAGTGGCTATCGAATTACGAACTTAATTTTGAGATGAAACTCTGTCACCCTGTTTATGTTGGTTTTAAATATTAAATTAAACGATCTGCTATACACGATCGATTTATGTTTGTATCTGGATACTGATGGTGACCGGCGAATCTATGCGTTTTAGTCCAAATGAATATGCTGATGTGCTACGCCATAAGTTTTTTGGGTGAAATATCGATTGAGATGACATTTGAACCGATTTTATTCGGTTTGGAAAGACTGTTGTGGGTAAATTGGCAGAAGGTCGTCTGCTAGCTATTTCAATGCTGATTTTGAATAATGTACATGAGTGTGCATCCAAATTGGTAATCATTTGCATTTAAATTGAGATTTTTGTGGTACAATACAGAAGCGCAGTTTTGGAGGCTCTGAAAATCTTAGCAATCATTATTGACCAAGAAACATGGAGAATCAAGAATTATTTAAACAGAAGCTGCTCGCAAGGAAATTGACTCAGCAAGTTGTAGAAGACGCCACTATCTAAGCTCTCCAAGGAAACTTTTAGGTGTAATCTTGAACTTCTATGAACGAAACACTTCAAGCTGAAAACTTCTAGAGGACTGTGAGTCTTTTGACAATCTAAGGGTGTTTTCGAGGAAGGTTACAATAGGTTGCAGTTGCAGTTGCTGCCAGGTAAAGCCAACACACTTAGACCAAAAGTAGGTCCATTGTGGTACCACTATGAGTGCCAGGGTTAAGCCACAGTCTTCTCTTGAAACCATTTAGATTTCCTCACTTAGCAGTTTAGATCGGCCGTGCTGACGGTGTCCACTGTCCAGATCATATAGATTGTTGCAGAAGAAAGTGCTCAGTGCTCAGTGGAAGTGCCCAATAGATTCTTCCTCTTCCTCGTCTCTGCGGAATCCAAACGCTTAGCATGTCCGCCTAGAATGAAGAGCCATGTAGGTAGAGGTGGCGGTTCAACATAAACCCAAATAGCACTAGGTGTACCTTTTTGTTACAGAGCCTTGTAAAGTCGTTGATTAGTTTCGGGAGTTAGTCTCTTTTAAGTCGAATTAACGCTTTTGATCTCTTAGGATCGAGGATAGGTCAGATTAGCGTAGCATATAGTCAAGATGTTGCCATCAATGATTACCTTTCGACAGAGCATTCGATGTGAATCAGGTGTTTAACAAATGACAAAGGCATGTCTAAGCTTCCTACTGTTTGTATATTGAGAGCCTTGTCTGGTGAATTCGTCGGCTGTACCGTTCGCTGGAATGTCGCTATGATCTGGAACCCAACAGAGTGTGACGTTCTACTGATTAGAGATCTTGTTCAGAGACATGAAGCAGCCCTTCATTATATAACAGATATAACAGATCTAGATCGCAGCTTGGCCGTCGATATAGATCACAAAATATGTGTATTAGCCTTCAGTCAAGCAGCGGCCTAACTTATAACCGTAGCTTCGGCTTGGAAAACACAACAGTGATTAAAGAGACTAAAGAAGTGGTCATTGTTAATTTCTTCTGAAAAGAGTGCTCAAGCAAGCCACACGTTGGACTTTCTCTAGAACGTTCGTGGCTTTTTTTTTAGAACCGGTCACCAAACCATTATGCCATAACTAAGGATCCGTTCGACGACTGCGGTGTACAGTGCATGATTTTCGGCAATAGGTCCCATCTGGTCTATGGTTTGTTTGTATAGACGCGTGACTTCAAAAAAAAAACCCTCAATGAGAGGAATCAGTAACGGTCCAATCGGGCCAGTGCAAATCTCCAAAAAAAGAGATTTAGGAACCAGGAAACGCACTCTGTATTTGTGTTTGCACCGTCCCGCTGGAACCATGTGTTCAGTTGCCCAATTCGGCAACTGACGGCAGCAAGAAGTCATTGATCATTGTTTTGTAGCTCTCACCAGTCCAAGTAACAGTGCTGCCAACACCGTCTTCGAAAAAATATGGGACAACCACCGTAATCACAGACAGTGAATAGCACCATAAGGGTATTCATAACTCCTTTAGCGCTAGTGAATTATAAAAAAAAAAAGTAAACGCCGCCGCAAAGAGTGACTCTGAGAGGATGTAATGGCGGATTCTCATTGCCCCTGAAGCGTAGGTGGAAAAGCAAATAGTCGCCCATGCTGATTTTCAATGGAAAATCATCCTAATCGCGGTCGAGGATTTAGAGGGCTTGACTGTAACTTACACGTGATTTGCGGCTTACAGGCAATAGCCGATGCACTGTTTGCTTTTTTTTCGAGAACATCTTCAAGTCGTTCACCAAAATTCACTGTGAAGACCGTCCATTGAATCCAAATTAGGTGGCCCGTCATCTTTTTGATGTTTGAACATATGCAGTAAATTTCTTCCGGAACCGGGCAAGTCTGCTACTGTCCGGTGTTTAGTCAGTCTTCTCGATGCGGTTGATGCCACATAACCAGGTAATCGGTGACGAAACTCTCGTTCAGCTAAAACGTGAGACACTGTCAAAAAACTTGACACAATCATTCCGCGTTTTTGATTAGTATAGCGATCCATGTCTGTACACGTGTATTCTGCTTCTGTTTACTTCAAGAATGTCAAAGTCATAGGATGAAATAAGGCGCCATTTGCAAAAATGAGAGCATCTTTCGATAGAGTGATGACATTTGTGTAGACTTGTGTACAACATTGGGCTCGTAAGAGAATGACAGAACAAAATGACATTTCCATCGAGAACTGACGTTTCCTCCTTCAGAGTTGCCATGTCGTCAGTTTCTTTTTGACAGATGGTAAATGAAATCGAAACTTTTAAGTCTGATTCTTCGTAAACTCTTGGTATAGTACACAGTTAGTAGGTGAGCACATGACATCAACACTCGTATATCCAAGTGAAAATACCTTCTCCCAATAAGCTATTTTTAAATTCCAATTAAGCTCCGAGCTATTTACACTTAAATTCATAAAAAAAAAACGGTAGTCCAACCAATCGATAGTTTACAAATCAAGCACAGCTCATTGACATTCATTGGTGCCTAATTTGCAATAATTTGTCTCCTTCCCATGAATATATATCGCCGGTATAAAATTTCATTAACACCATTTGTCTTTGTTGCCAATAATCGTATCCTCAAAACGAAAGAAAAAAAAAAACCCAAATTGGCCCGTAAAATCACCCGCAGTGCCATAGGTTTGGCTGTCATTTGTTTTATAATTCTCCCCCACCAAGCCAAAACACTATTGTTTCATTCAACAATGACAGCACTCCCAACGATTGACAGAAGTGTGTTTAAACGTCAGAAATGTGTAAATATATCGATTTTCATTAGAAAATATTCATAATTTTGAAATATGCATCCCTCTCTCTCTCTTTTCATAGAAAGTCCCATACCCCCACAGATAATCATCGGACTTAATTTATTTATTAAATTCCAAAATTGTTATTAACAAGATCAGCTATCCAGCTGGGTATAGCAAACATAATAACCATACGAACAGGGAATTACAAGCCAAAAGGTTGTATAACAGACACGCACATCTGCATAATCTATCGGTCGATCTAAATTCAAATGCTTGTTTGATTGACCATTTAAAATCTATCGCCCAGGTGGGATGGAGAAGGAAGAGAAGAGTTGCATCAAAGTTGGCTAAGCCATTAAAACATCATGTCAGGCCCATTCATAAATCGATTGTCATCGATAACGCATGGTTTTCTAATGAAGAGAGCTTATGTTTATTTATAAAAAAAAAATCGAAACAATCGATGTTTTGATTACACAACACTGGGGTTGTCATTTATATTGAATGCAACGGTCACAATTTTGTTGGCAAAAATGATGTATTGCTTGGTGTGTTCCACCAATGCCAACAATTTATAGGAAAAATTAAGCTAAACTTGCACTTTCCACGTGTGCCAACTGCCAAGCACAAAGAAAAATTCATTTAGTTCCGTGTCTTGACTTTAACTTGTTGCAGTGGGCGGAGGACGATGGGAAAAGTCTTCGCCGAGTGTGAGTGCATGCATTTTAGTGCATGCCGTGCAACATGGAAATCGATTTCACTTTTAGTTTGCATTTCACTTCGATCGTTGCTCATCGGGAAGATGCATAAATGAATGTAATTATGAGAAGTTGGAGGTTTGTGTGGTGCACTGGTCGACTGCATTAGTCGCAGATACATCACATTTGCTTTCGTAGCAAATAAATAGATCAAAGGGTGACTGGAAGACTGAATAACAAAAAGGCAAACCTAGTGCTACTTGGGTTCATGCTGAACCGCCACCTCTACCTGAAGACTGAAACTATTCATCAGCTGGGGTGACTAGAGAGAAGCTATAACTATTTTGCAAGCCCAGCTTTGTTTTAATTGGAATTGTCGTTATGCACTTCACTAATCGGCGTTTGACACTTTGGCCTACGGGTCGGTAAATGGACGATAAACCAAATCTTCACATTACGATACAAATTGGAGAAAAGCTAGTCCACCTATTTGTTATGCATTTTCAGAATAATGAGACATGCCTCGCTTGTGAAGCCTAAAAAAAACCAGCAACAGGGCTTGGCCACTTTCTAGGACCCCGGTCAAAGTGATTATCTAACTCAGACTAAACACACAAGGCGGTCGCTTTGACAAACACTGCCAAGTTGTTTCGATTTGGAAAATGGCTTCAAAATTCAAAACCAAAAGACGTTTGAGATCACTGATCTCACCATCCGTCTTCCATAGAGTTTATGCTTTAGTTGGGATGATAAGGGTCTGTAGAGTCTGCCTACTTGGGTTTAGCGGTGAACAAAGCGAAAACCAAATGCTTGCTGTCAATAATAAGGACTACCTTAGGTTTGGTTAGGTTAGGTTGAGTGGCTGTCGCTACTAAGCAGGGATACACTTAGGCCAGAACAAGGCCCGTTGTGATACCACGTATAAAAACTGGGTGACCAGCATCAGAGACCTCACATGTGTAATTTCCTTAGGGAAGAAGAATAAAGTTTAAGTTGGAGTTCTGGGTAACCGTAGCGGTGTAAACCCTATCCTGTGCCACACTTAGTGCAGAACCAATTAGACAAAGACCACCTTACAGCTACAAATTTGACAGAACGTCACCAGGGGGAAGTTATATCTTCAAGGTCGTTGGGGACTTAGTCTATCTCGGCTTTGCTACAATTTTTGACAACGATATGATAGTGTTTTGGCAACACACTCAGACAATGAATCTACTACGATATTTCCTTCTTTATGCTCTCAAGCTTCTGGTAATGCTAAAGGACCTTGACATGTTCATTTAGTCATTTAACCAAGGACTTGAGGTTTATTTTCAACTTGCTTCCATTAGACCTGTTTATACAGGAATCTGCGGTCAGAAATGTCCTGAGAATCAGCAAAACAGATAGATGGCATTCAAGTTCGACGGACATACTCAGATCCTTAATAAGTAAGTAACTGAGCTTCAAAAGTCCATTCTCCTGTTCATTTCCACGCAGAGAGGAATGGAGTCCAAATTGAAAGTGAGACTGCAATGAAGGGAATACCACGCGATGATAAATCACCTATTTCATCGCGAGCTAGGCAGGTGGAAGCTTGGGTAGTGTAATCGCGAAGAGCTTAGCGTTCTTGCCCACACAGCATGAGGTAAGACTCTACTAAATCCTTGGATATAAAGGGATATCGGGGAATGAGATAGCTCATGATTTGCTAAGGAAAGGAAAGGATCTGTGCAAAACTTCCGATAGGTCCCTCGCGGAAATGAACAGAAGATGGAGCTCCTTGGACTCCTGGAAAATTACGAGAAAGCTATGACCAATATAGAACGCTGGTGCAGAAGGACAAGTGAATCCTTTCCACCTTTGCAGGAGTGATAATAGGGCATAATATTCTGAGCTATCATCTGAAAAAGCTAGGGCCAAATGAGGATAATTCTTACAAGGACTGTAAAGACGATAAAGTCAATGAGGACACAAAGCATTGGTCAGGCCTCTGCCGTCTCAGACATAAGTCCTTTGGAAGGAACTTCTTCAGGATTTCGAAGAACAATGCGGCGTAGCTATCAAGGACATCTGTAGATTTATTAAAGTCTCAAGGTGGTTCGAAACTTTAGGGCAGTATAAGTGTGCTTAAGGGACTGCTGCGCGAGGAACACTGTCCCTCCAATGGGTATCACAATGGGTCTCTAAGTTGACTTGAGTGTGACGTAGCGGGTTCTTTCTTGCGACAGTGATACACAAAGTCGATAGCCCTAGGATGTGGTGTCGTGAAGGCTGTACCTGTACGACTACTTTTCGTCTATGCCACCAAAGATGCCCTCCTTTCCAATATTTGCGTTAAAGTCGCCGAGAATGATCATCGACAACATTGCTCATAGATCTTGTTGAAGAGCTCGTAGAAACAATATCCTTGGTGCCATCATTCGTCCTCTCCTCTGAGGGAGCATGCGCGCATATAAAGCTTGAATTGGTGAACTTTGTCTTGATGCGGATTGTGATCAGGGGTTCATTTATGTGCCTAGGTTAGGTTAGGTTAGGTTGAAATGGGTGCCAGCACACTTAGACAAATATTAGGTCCACTGGGGAACCGCATGGATCTTATTTGTTAGACTAATTCGAGCTTCTTATGAAGCGTAGGAAGTTTCTGACATCTTTCTTTATTAGATCGCGGTTTTACAAAAATCGTTTAAATGTTTGCCAAGCCCTGTTGCATGCTTGCCTATTAGACAGTGTCCCGCGATGACACCTATTTTTGTGCTAATATGCCAGCTGTTGAGGGAAATTAAATGCCTAAAGCTTAAGACTTCTGACCTAAGATTACCACTGGCAACGAATACGTCTTTCGTAGAAGGTTGTCAGCATACAATTTTACACTTTTCTGGTTTCGTTTACGCCTTTCTTCCAGTCTTTTGGTAGGTAGGAAGAGGTGGCGGTTCAGCTTGAACCCAAGTAGCACAAGAATGTGCCTTTTTGTTACCACGACTCGTGTGACCTGGTTGATGATGTATGTTGTTGAGGATGTGGGACAGTAGGTGCCTAGATCCAGCCTGTGGATTGAAGAAAGCGGATTAGATCTCTTATACCTTTACTCGGGGTGTCATTTAGGTCGTCGAAGAATGGTTGTGCACCCAGTCTGGCTCTTGCTATAGCCGGACATTTACAGAGGAAATGGGAGACAGTTTCCTTTTCATTTTCGTTCCCGCAACTATGATAGTGGGGGTTGTAAGGAATACCTAGTTTGGCCGCATGGTCTCCAATTGGCCAATGTCCCGTGATTGTCACCGTGATTCTGGCGATATCTGGGCGGGTTCTGTTCTATTCTTATCGTAGGTAGGCCATATCTTCCCTGATATGGCGCAGCTGGTTAACCCTTCTCCATTGGAGGTTTGCCTTCTGCAGGAAGTGTGAATGGATTTGTCCTTTAATCGCTCCTAGTGGGATATGGACCCTTGCCGCGAGAGAGCCGTGTAGAGCTAAGCCCTGCCTGTCAAGTTTATCTGCATGCTTGTTTCCTTCTACTTTGATGGCTATCTCTGAGGATAGCAATGTTTTGTTTGTTCGTTGTGTCGCGTCCGAGTTACTTGCAAGCTTCACGGATCGCCAGTAGCTCGCCTGGAAAACGCTGGCAAAATCCGGCAGACGGTATGATAATGATATTTTTAGTGATTCCGTGTAGACACCGGCCCCCATCCCTCGGTGTAAATGACCGTGTCGAAGTTCTTCACTACTTCAATTTTCTTCCACTGAGCTCTGGTAGGAAATCCTACGTGGACATTTTTTCGTTGAAGATTAGTTTGAGTGTGATATAGTTGGTTGGAAACGGTAGGTAACGAGCCCAGGATGTTGCTGTGAACGTAAGGTCTTGCAGTTCAGCACCTAGATTCATTGAGTCTGACTGCGCTGCATAGTGCGGTATCTTTTGTGTGTAGATCGAGGGGCAGACAGTGCAAGAGCACAGTAAGGGCATCCATTGGGGCCGATCTCAAAGCACCTGGGGTGCCTATAATGGCTGTTCTTTGGAACCTTTTTCATTTCATGAGATTGCAACCCTTGCTCAAAGCGGGCAACCATACTAGTGACCCCTGTCTTTTGGTGAAACGACTCTAATTTCTTAAATTGTATGTTAAGCAAGTTGTTGAGTAAAAAGTATGCGAACGAACATAATCCAGTGTTAAAACAGAAATCCATTAAAACTTATATAAGCAGTTGCATTCAGTTGACAATAACATTATCAAATCCAAATAAAACATGATAAATATGTTGCCCTTGCATTCCAATCGTTAAAAATTAATTAATTGTAAGCCCTGTATCATCTTCTTTGTCATCTACTACATGGAATTAGCTGAATACGAAAAAAAAAAAACTCTCTTTAATTAGACCCTTCATCATTGACTTGTGTGAATTTTACAACCATGCCATCTTCAGCTTTCACAACACAAACTCTTTACTCAAGGCTTGTGAAGATGAAGCAAACTTGGCCCAATAAACATAAAGTTAACATAGTTAGCAAATAGAAACTAACACTCTTCTTGACTTGCCAAACGATGGTTGTTGGAATGCTTGACGTTTAACTAATTATGATTGACATGTGTGTGCGTTTCTCCCAAAACACTCAACATAACCAAATAAATCATTTGGGTCAGTTGCGAATTCATGAAAATTAACTGTAAACATCAACGAAAAGAAGATGTGACACGCGCCAGTGGAAAATGGCAACGACCTCGTGGATGAAGATGTCAAATTGAATGCAATAGAACATGGATGACTTTTCTTTAATTTGGCATCACTAGCGAATAGGTAGGAATGGTTGTTAAATGGTGGATGAATATTCTGTCAAAACTTTTGTTACGTCAAAATGATCAAGAATTAGGTCTTGTTCCGCACGAGTTATGGGGGGTTTTATTTTAGAGACCCATGCAGGCATACTCAGCGTTTGCTGGCAACGATTTCTACAGAAGTTGCAAAGATGAGAAAGGGGAAGAATCTATCGTACTCTTCCTCTGCAATTGTCGGACCTGTCAGAAGATCTAAATGATCTTCTTTGAGGTTAGTTTACCCCGCGACTCAAACTCTTTGTATTCTCAATGAAACTCCGAATTTCTGCTAGAAGTGGAACTTAATTGAGTCGATTCTAGCGACATTGACACGCAGCCTTATCTTAGCGAACGAAGGACACTGACACTTTCGCTAATGCGCCTTAGATCTCATTCCCCTTCTTCAGCTTCCCCTGTGACCTGAAACGAAGAAGTAAAACAGGTCTGTTTCCATCCGGAAAGTCTAATGAGAGTTTAAACTTACATCCAAGCACAATCTTTGAACGATTTGTGGGAGTCTCAAGTACCCTTGGTGCAGTTTGACTATCATTGGCGATGTACAGCAGTCCTTCGCACCCTACTCTGCTTTTTCATTACCTCTTTCTGAACGGCCCTCTCTCTTTCATGGCTGTAATTCTGTCATTCTAAGGCAAACTTCTCTGTCGAATATGGTACCGTCCTACTACAGATGCATTGGTGAAAATTGGCCTTATGAACGCTGTGTACAAACAGTGGTCTCAGAACTCTCTGACTCCGACTCGGCTTCCCTTTTTTCATCACCGTGCGGTGCAAGCCCCGGGTGTTTGTAACTTCTGCGCCAGTCAACAATTCTATCCGATGCGGCTTACACAGTTGACACCTCTCTCAAAGACACTCCTCATACTAGAACACAATCATCGTCGGCATACGCTTGTCCCTAATTTTGCACCGACGCAAGTAGTGCATAGCATTTGGGACAGCATCAAACAGAGACATCTATATACTGCCTGCCTTTGCACATCGAATGAAGGTAGCATTGTGCAAGACACCCTCTATAGCGACAAAGACGCAGAACTGTGGTTCACCTCCCATAGTCTCTCGATCCTGATCTTGCACACCAGGTTCTGAAAAGCAAATTCTTTTCAGTTTCATCGGTTTCAACAAACATGATGAGAGACTGGCTAATCGATCAAAAACCCTTAAGCAAAGTTTAAACTACTTTTCCGGGTTTAGGAACGACGACTTCTACATCGCACCATGGCTGTGAGCCTTGTTTTGAAGGCCACCACTCCTCTTTAATGTAACTGGGCCATTAGGACCGTGAACGAAAGGAAAAATCTTATCGCCTCTTCGCTTACTATCCGAGAGGCAACTTCTCAGTTGAACTTGCTGCTCCTAGAATCAAAGGTTGCAGACAATACGTACCTTGCAACCTGGAAAGCGAGTCACTTATAGAATATCATTGACCTTCTGCATGGAACTGGTAAAGGTGTTTTAAACACTATCCTCTCTCACAAGGGTACTGTATCACCCTGCAGAGATCCGGTGTAAAATTTAAATAATTCCCAGTTCAGGTTGTACACAATCCCGAATTTGTCTAACGTTAACGAAGATGATTGATGTCATGACAGTTTTCGACTTGACGGTCTCCTGGACTGTGTGCGGAGAAGGAGATACAACGACGAATTGTGCAGGTTGTACAGCTACATTGACTTATCGAGAAGAGTAAATTTCCACCCACTGAGGAAGCTGGGCCATGCAGATTGGATAGTCCCGGCCCTAAAATCTTTGAATCCACAGCCGAGGAATGGCGTAGTAGAGGAAGACCGCGACTCAAATGCCGCACGCAATTGGAAAACGAATTTAATCAACTTGACGTGAGAAACTAGAGGCAGCTAGCTCAAGATCGAGTAGGCTGCAGACGCAGGGCCACCCTGGAATGTAGAGACACCTTGAGTAAGTATTTCCTCATCATTACAACCCGCAAGCATTTAAAACCAACGTGTATCGATATCTCCTTGGTCTCTTCTCTTATTTCCCTAATGCCCGTGCTGCCGGGCCCCTTCAGCGCGCGCTTATTATAAAAACAAAAAGGTTTCTAGGACCTTCTGGACAACACTCTTAGCAAGGTTATACCTTAAAAGCTTCTTCAGGAAAACGGACAGCACTCTTTGTCGATCCCGCGTATAGAGCTGACACTCCAGTCATTGGCGTCTGTACCCAACGAAGCATCACCTTTATCCAAAACGGAGGCTTCTTTGGAGGATCTCATAGCTAATTTCACATCAGGAAACTCCCAAACCATACATACGTGCTTCTTGCCACTGGTTCGCTATCAACCATTGGTTCCGACACATCTTCATTAACCTCTGCACCTTTGCGAAAGGGTGTTGAAAATTTTAATTTATTTGTGAAGAAATTTCGCACGCAACGCATACGTCATGATCCCAAACACCTTCATCTTTAGCGATCCTAATCAACGGTTGAATTATTGCCCAAGGGTCACGGTGGTACTCATATATCTCTTCTCCACCATCAGACATGCTTCTACTATTATACGAAGATAAATTGAATGAACAAAACGTTCCGATAGTTGAGGGTGTGTACACATTTCTACAATATTGATGGCTCTTAACCCACCACCGTGCAGATATTTCATTTCTCAACAAAGCCTGAAATTTCTCTGTGGCATAGCTTTGCATAGCTAAAAACACTAAAACGAAACCTAGGTACCATTCCGCAAAAGCTAGATGCAAGACTTACCAATGTTATGACAACAAATTCGTGATAAATCTTAGGACGACTCTATTATTCATCTCGGTTTCCATTTCATGCGGCAAACAGAGCGTCAGAAAACGTGTCCAGCGGGTCATCACACGTTGTGCCATTTGAGCACACGGAATAACAAATAGTAGCGTCATCTATTTAACTTGTGAGCAAACAAACAAAAGGGTCTATGTCGGATGGATGGTCTGTTTAAGCATCACGAATGCGCCATGGAATCCCATAAAACAAACAAAAAGATACCAAAGTATCTGCGTGTATCTTTGTATCTTTGTCTGGAAGACGGTTTCTAATTTCCATACAAGATCGTGACACAGAGACTGCGCGACGACGACGATGCCAAAGACAAGGCTGACCCAGAAAGTTGCAGTTGCAAGCAGAAGCCGTCAGCTTGATGGGGTTGCCCTTAAGTAATTAAATTTTTTTTTTTTTTTTTAATTAATTAAGCTATGCAAAGTTCCCATAATGAATGCTCACAATAATACAATTGAATGTGATTGATGGAAGGTGGGAGGGTGAGAGATTGCAAAACCTCACAAAAAGCTAAGTACGATTGACGCTTAAGATCTTTACACTTTGTTGGTGTCCATTTCGTTGTCATATCATTACGGTAAATAAGAAATGAAAAATGTATCTTTTCCTCTAGCTTTTTTGGGAGATTTGCATTTTTCAAGGGATTATAGTTTTGTAAGACACACTTGTGTGGATTTTCGAATTGTGTTGGCGTTATACAGAACTGTGAGCTTAACATTTTTGTAAGACGTCATTAGGAGATGCAACTTAGCTAAGCAAACACTTGGACGGGCCTAAAAACAAACAACGAAAAGAGAGAAATTAGTTATAAGAGAGGTTTCATCATAATTAAAACTATTGTCTCCGTTCGTAGACTTGAATAGAGATATAGTAGCGTAGTCACCATGTCTCTGTGGTTAGTAGAAACAGGTTCGAGTCTCAGAAACACCTCTGGACAGGGGCAATGATAAACCTCAGAGATTATAATTTGTAATGAGAAGCTTCTCAATCCAACGTTTAGAAATAAGAACGCACAACGTTAAGAATTGCCATAAGCTAAGCCTTGGCCTATCTATAGGTTGACGAGCCAGAGATGTACTCATACAATTAGTAACGCTTCTGCTTTCCGATTCTACTGCCTAAGGTAGGTAGGTAGAGGTGGCGATTCAACATGAACCCAAGTAGCACTAGAAAGTGCCTTATTGTTTCCGCGACTAGTGTGACCTGGTTGGTGATGTGTGTTGTTGACGATGTGGTACAGTCGGTGCCTAGATACAGCCTGTGGAGTTAAGAAAGCAGATTAGATCTCATATCCCTTTACCCGAGAAGTCGTTAAGGTTCGGTTTAGTGCACGCAGTCTGGCTCTTGCTAGTGCCGGACATTTGCAGAGGAAATGGGAGAGAGTTTCCTTCTCATTTTCGTTTTCGCAGCTGAGGCAGTAAGGGTTGTACGGAATACCTAGTTTGGTCGCATGCCCCGTGCCTAAACTGGATGAAACTTCGGTACGAGAAAATGCTCAAACGTAAATAATGTTGTCAAGCGGAATGAAATAAATTTCTAATGATGCCAAACTCGGAGTTCTCTTGATGTTTCTTTGGAATTCCTTTCAAGCTGTGGACCATGGTTTTGATTGTCAGTTGGTGAAGATGGTTATCATCTTGAAGGAAGCTACCTATGTATTCTTACATAGTTCTACTGCTTCTCTTGTAGAAGACCAGTTTAAAAAAAGAGAATCTTGTGGAACTTTTTTCCAAAACTCCTAGCTCCTAGTGAAATCCCCCCTCATTTTGTGGAACGAAAACATCGTTTTTTCCTTTTGACCTCCTTCTCATGAGAAAAGGATCCAACATCATTGTGGCACGGCCTTAGAATCTTCCATCAAATAGCTTCGGAAACAACTCATATCTTATCTCGGTTTCATCTACCTTCCTAAACAGTCAAGTCTCTACAAAGACAGTCTTTCAACAGCTGCTTCTTTACCGACTTCGTCTGAGGCGTCTTAAACGTTACGATCGTGCTCTGTAACTTTCCGTCCTATTCATTTGACTTCTCTATAAATATAGATACCTACCTTCTCCACCGAATGCTCCTCTTTTAGAAGTTTTGGATTTAAATAGTTCAAACTTGCAACGTTCATCCTAATCTTTCCTAGAACCAATTTCCTTCAATTTGAACCATCATTGAGCCAATCTGCCCTATTTGTGATCGCGACACAATAGGAGGAAACAGGAGTCGGCTTCTGAGTTTGTGCGTCCTGAAACATTCTAATAATGAGACGAGTAGCTCTCAAATGAGGAATAGCGTTCTTCAAAGGACGTAAAAACGTTAGGTACCCTCTGAAGCTGTGTCGAGAGAACGCGAGGAGATATGTAGCTGCGTGTCCATAATACTGTGAGTTTCCTGCACAGGCTTGCAGAAGAAATGAAATAAATGACTAGTGCTAGGATTGACACGAGAAATTGCAGTCAGGGAAGAACTTCGGATAAATTCAAAGGGAACGTCCGATTGAGACGACTCGTGATAGAAAGATAAAAACGGACCCAATGAGGTGGTCGGTTTTGATATATCTCTCCCGTATAACGTACAACCACATTGTCGAGTCTGAACTGCATTCAGTTGAACTCGTAAAAACGCCTGTGAGCTTATTCCTGAGTTTCCTTGTGCAGATTCAGTGGTACGTATTTTGAAGAGATTCCATCACCTCTTCTACTACAAGAAACTTTTTAGTCAGTCAAATTGTTCAGTTTTCAACAGTCGATGTATGTCTATGAAACTGGTCACTGACATCTCTCTTTTTAGTAAAGATGACGATACATAGGTCCAAGGATCGCTGTCAGATCACTTCGTGCTTCAATATCTTAGACACTATCTCCGTCATTACCTCTCGTTTCGCTTGGGGGATCTCATTTGGTTAGACAAAAACGGGTACTTTTTTCTTTTTTATAATTCACTAGCGCTAAAGGGATTATGAATACCCTTATGATCCTATTCACACAGTGTAGCGCTAGTGTTGGTGTAGTGATTTTGAAACTCAGGTGGTATTAGGTTTCAGTCTTTTTGCTCCAGAATGACTGGGGAGAATTATTGGTACTGTTGCCATTGCTTATAATTCACAGTATTTCTTTCGAAGATCCCGATGTTATTAGTTCAATCAACACTTTCAAGCCATATGAACACCCTACTGCCAGTGTTATGCATATGCAGTGGAGTTGACGTCAGTTTTTTTCGCAGTTGATCGACTTTTGTTTTTTTTTTTTTTGACATTGAGATTCGAACCTGGAACCAGTGTGATGAGCGATGATAGAACCACTACACCATGGCCACCTCCTACTCCTCGTACTGTCTTCGATGTTAGCACAATGGAACATTTGCACCCCCAACTCAGTTCCAACCATAGGTAAAGCAGTGTTGCAGGGCAGAATGACTCCTATTGGGAGACTTAACGATCAGTCATCTTCTTTTCGCCGATCATTTTGTCATCCATGGGTCTTCTGACTGAACTCCAACGCGCACTCGAAGGTATTTTCAGTGAACTCTATATAAATCATTGGAGTCCAATTGAAACAGGTGGAGAAGTTCAAACCTCGATGAATTTTGAGAGATATTGCTCGATCGGTTTTGAGGAACGTCGAACTTAGTTTCAAAGACAAGTTATCGGTCTTTAACTCAAGTGTTTGTTCTGAATCTCACAAGAGAAACTCAATGTTAAGGAGCTTCTCTTTGGAAAGTCACGTAATGAATATGCACCCAAACCGGCTACCAAGACGCGCCACGAATGCTATGCCAGCAGGTCCCTGGTAAAACTAGGATTAGTATCAGATGGTTGGATCAACTCCTTTATTGTTCTGAACCCATCTGGGAATTCCTTCCGTTGACTTGGAATCAGTGGCGGAGAATAGAAAATGATGGCGAGTTCACGTGATTCTCATGAAGGATAAGTAGGTCATTGTGAATGTATATACATTTGTGTTGGATGGTTTCAAAAAGTGGGTTGGACCCGAATCCCCACCGAAATATTCTTTGATTTCTACCCGATCATCGAACAGACCATACGTCAATACAACATCGATCAGGTGGGCTTCAATCTTTTACTGGGTCTTGTTCATACATCTGAGAGAATTATTTAATGTGGTTATATAAAAGAATTAGCACGTCACGAGAATAGAACTGATATTAATTTTCTATTCAATTTAATTGCACACTAATTAGAACAAGAGACGAAGCCGGTTGACTTTGAAAGTTTATTTAACATTTTAATTAAGCTAGAGCACGCGATGATGCTATACTTTGCGTCGAAGAATTTGCCGGTATGGAAGCGAATAAACGCTTTGACCTACAAATTTGTCTTTGGAAGCCATTGCTATCACGATTTATATCCCTTTATAGGCGAAGCTATCTTGGCAGGCTTCACATATGTCGAAGAAGTAACCAGTTCTTTTGCGGACCTCTAGTCCACCTCTTCTGAATGACAACAACAGGGTAACCCAGGGCCATAATACCTAGCGACTTCGTATTAGGAGAGCCGACCCCAAATATCATGGGACTTACGTTAGGATACTTGTGGTACTTATCACCAGTAGAAAACGAAGAGAAACCATCACGCTCACAGTAGGTGGACATGAGACAGTATCCAAAGCGGCTTTTAAATACCTTGACGTTATGATTGACGCATGACTGACTTTTAAAGAACACCTGGAGTATGTAAGTTGTAAATCCTCGCGTGTGCCGCGGATTATGCCGAATATAGGAGAACCAAGATGTAGCCGGAGACTTCTCTTAGCTAAAGTAGTCACATCAGTAATGCTTTATGGATCACCAGTTTGGGTCGGAGCAATGAAGGTGAAAGCATACAAACGCAAGATCATAGCAGTAAATCGACTGTGTGCGTTAAGATTGAGCAGCACCTTTCGCACAACCTCGGGTCAGGCAGCTTGTGTCGTGGTAGGAATGCTTCCAATCGATATACTGGCAGAAGAACTACAGAGAAAGTTCCTAAACTTAAACCAACAGGAGCGGGGGTTATAATCCAGTGATGCGGACACAACAGAAATGACCGCAAGCGTGAAGGAGTAGCAGCAATGCTGGAATCTTTCGTCTAAGGGCCGATGGACATACCGACTTATTCCGGACATCGAGACTTGGATAAACCCCAGACACAGCGAAGTAAACTTTTACATTACACAACTGCTAAGGGGACCGTTTTTAAAATGACAACTCCCCCACTTGTCAATTTTTCAGTGATACTCCCGAGGACGTGGACGCATGCATTCTTTTACTGCCCAAGATTCCAGTCGCAAAGAGAAGCACTACGAATTGTATTGGAAGAAACACCAACTGCTAAGAACATTGTGCAGCACATGCTTGACTCGGAAAATAAGTGGAGCACAGTGAGTTCCTTTCCGATGCCAAAGATATATATGCCAAGGGTTGAGACAACTGGAGCGAGGAAAACGCAAGAAACGGCGCAGAGTACACGACTAGACACATACTTGCAAAAACGCGCATACCTACAGAAACGCACAGACTTACAGAGACGCACAGACTTACGGAGACGCACAGACAGACAGATATAGAGAAAAGTAGCAAGGGGAAAACATCCCCAGACGTACAGACTCACACAAATCTGTCGACAGGGGGCAGCTATGGCCCCAGAATGAAATGCCAGGATGGCGGTACCATAAGGGAGCATGGGTTAGACGCAGGGGTGGTTTTAGTTTGGGTTAAAGTAGTACACTCTGGCTTTCAATGCTTTCGACCTTTTGTACAAAAAAATAAAAATAAAAAATTTTAGGACAAAGAAAGAAGGGACGATCGAAGTTACATCGATCCAGTCTAGAAGGTAAATTAGAGCGAATGGATAGACTCTTTCTAAGTCTCTTTCTCGATGGCATGCAAAACTGAAAAGCGTCCCCAACCGCCGGTTCTATACGCTAAATCGCAAAACCGTAGGCTACCGATAAAAATGTTCGGAAAGATTTACTGAATCCAGCTCAAGTTCAAGACCCGTCCTATATGTCTTCGACTTTGACATCTAAAACAGAATTTAAATTGCTCAGTGCCACACGTGTATCTTAACACATCAAGCCAAGCATGGTCAAAGCTGCTATTCCAGATACTGCCACAAAGAAACTTCAGTTTCATCGTGGATCTAGATTAGAATAACCTTAGAGTACTAATTGGAATTTCCAGCGGACACTGCCGCGTGAATAACCATCTACATCGCATGAACCTTGCAACGGATTCAAGCTACAGACTCTACCTAAAGAGTGACACATGCCCAGCCTTCTTTCATTCTTGGCGGCAAAATTGCCAGAGAAGTCCATAAAATTCCTGACATCCTCTGGAGTGAAAAAATCATTTAAAATACATAAGGGAAGGCACATTAGGATACTGAAGAGAAACCGTAGGGGCTGAAAACAAACGTTCCGAATACACCTAACAAGGATGCACATGGCGTGTGTCGAAAGTCGGTAGGACCCTCAAATGAACTTCCTATATCGTTGTATGACATTTACACATCAAGGAAGAAGCAATAATCTGCAATTGACAGATGATACACAAATCTAGTCCCAACAAGATGATGTAACTACTTATGAAGAGAAAGTGACATCTCCAACCGGTTATTTTTTGAAGGATGATAGTTAAAATTCCTCGGAAATCTTTATCATTCCAGTTTAGTTGAAAGAGGAAGTAAGAAATATCGTCAACCTCGTAGTAAACTAGTTAAACAAATCGACAAACATTTCCTCGCAACAAAAGTTCATTAACTGATTCCTTCATGGCGCACCCTTTATCTAAACAACTTCCGACAATTACCCAAACCAAGATATACTCATGCCTACCAACTCTTCTGATTCGCTGCATTTATATTTCGACATCCGAATAAAGATCAAACTCTATCGCTCCTTACATCTAAGCACCCATTATTCAAGTTTTTTTTGATAATGAGCCACCACAGATAACATCTCAATGGTCAATTACACTGTCACTCAAGCGTAAACTAACATAAATTTTCAAAAATCGCCTTAAAAAAATCCTATTAAGGTCGAAAATTATTAACTTAACACGAAGCTTGTCAGTCTACATGGGCTTCCAAATGAGTTATTGCGTGTAAAGCCAGTAGCTATGCTAACAAAAAAAAAAAATTCAATTAACATTAAAACCTTCACACACACACTTAGACAATAAGTTTTTCTCACGAATTCTGAACGGTCTACAAGTCTAAAAAATGAAAACTTACCAACAACTGCATCTTAACTAATCCACAGGGGGTTTCTGATTGACAATTGAAGACCGAAAATGACAGTAATTGAGGGGTAGTTCCACCGAAAAAAAATCACTCAAGACCACAGCCGGAGGAGGATAGAAATCGTGTCTTGAGCTAATTGCAAATGACCGTTTTGCAAGAAGCTAAATCACTGGGTTTCTCGAAAGCGAAAAGTAAACAAACCGTTGTCGTCGTCACTTTAAATTAAAAAAAAAAAAAAACGCGCGCGTTTTACAATATCCACGAAGCACACACTCAAAGTATGAAATTTATGCGGAAACTCGACTCCTTATAGCGAGTGTGACAGGAGCGTTCAGTGCTTATGGTTGGAAAGTTATTTGCAGACTGTTGGTCTGCAGAAATCTCAAGCAAACAGCAGATGTTTTGTGTCATACCAACGAACTGGCCAAGAGATATGTTCGACGGCTGCCTGGCACCCCACCATAGTGAGAAGAAGACGATTGAACACACACCGTAAAATGCAAGCGTAGATACAAAAATTCGTGATGCTTACACCAAAAGATACACAACTACTTCTGCTCTTGGTGTGGCAAATGCCCACACCTCTTCCTTAAATCGACTTTTGGCATTAGGCTTCCAGCTTGTCGTTGTTCGACTGAATGAGAGTGTGAACACTTTCGTTTGGGGGATTTCGTTTCGCTTGCACTTTCTTCTGAATGAGCTCACACAGCGAAGCTTATGCGAAGAACCGTTTTCAAAGGTATTAGATACATTTATGATTAGACACTGTCACACGGTTACTTTGGATGCATTTTAACTGAAACAAGGCAGTTTGGCGATGTTGTAATTCAATTTATAACGGTATTCAAAATGCATCTATGATGTACAGTTTTATCGAGTTTGATGCGCTACCACAAAACCGATTAATGGAATGATGGATGGTGACATCGGAAATGCACTTGGACGTTGTGCAATGTGACTGATCAACGAGAAAGTTGAAAAATATCTTATGGATACAACCGTGAAGGTAGAGAGGTAGAATTATGTTATTTATACGAATAATAGTGTTATTGTGTGTCGTGTGTCTGATTTAGAGCAAAGCGCCTTGAAATTGACATCGCTCGAGCGTTGTGGAAGATTTAAGTTTGCTGTCACTTGGGTCTTATGTCACTTGACACACCTATTCTATACAGTAGACACAACAGCAACTTGAAAGAAAATCTGGCAATCTGATTGTTTTGAAATGCACTTAGGAATCAACAGTTTCTTTAAGTGGCTTAGAATCCTTAACAGACAGAGATTGGTGGGATGGGCCGCGAACAGATTTATGAAAATCAAAAATCGAAAAGCAGCAGTAGATTAGAGGCAGATTTGGCAAGAAGTCTAAGGCTTCGTACACGGTCTAAGGTACACACACGCTTGGATACTCCATTGGCGTACAGTCCCTTATGCATGCTAGACACAGCATAAAGGTTCTAAGAGACGATGCTCGAGCCACGAGTTTTAGTATGAGTTCTGAGAGCAGGCGACCAATCCGCTAAACAACACGGATTCAGTCAAGGCATTGCTTAACCCTTCTTAGAGACGATACTCAAGTCACGAATTTCAGTATGAGTTTTGAGAACAAACGACCTATCTGCTAAGCAACATGGGTTCAGTCAAGGCATTGCTGAACCCTTTAACCAAGAACTCTCAGAATTCACTCGTAAGATGAAATCCTTTGACTTCTGACTTGAGAAATGAGATCTCCGATAAGATTGCTAAACAAGGCTAGACAGGAAGACTTTTCGAGGCCGGTACAAGCTTTAGATCTTTCTAAATCCTCGATTAAGGCTTGCGAACAGAATTGTGTGTGGCATGCCTCTCCAGGATGTAGGCGCACACGGATGTCTGCAAGGAATCAACTGCATTCTTGGTGCCAGTCAGTAGAAGTGACTCTATGTACAGTCTGCGGCGCTTGTGAAGATAAAGACGACACGCTGCGAAATATTTCCTACGTGGGTAACCTGTCGTTGCTAGTTGCGGATCTTCGGTGCTGATATGATGAATGCTGTAAGCTCTTCATCATGGAAAGACGAGAACATTTTAGAAAAATGAGCAATACAAAGCTCACTTCCCTGGTAGTACAAGGAGAGTAAAGTAGATTAGGTTAGGGAGGCAGTCAGCTTATATCGCCGACACACTTAGTACATCCGTTGTGACACCTCAGGATTTAAGAGGAATTCCACCACCGAACTGGGTTTTTGGAGGCATCTTGTTGTGCAGGGTCGCCAAGATTGTCCAAAATGAAAGGCACAGAAATGATTCCGTTTTTTAAAAGAAAGTCTTGGACATGTTTAGGGGAGTTGGGGGATTGTTTCTTCCTCTTCTTTGTCCCTTGCAACTTTTGCAGAAATCATTGGCGGAGAGGCCCAGTCGAGTGGCAGGTTCTGTGATGACACCTATAGCGATTCTAAGAAGATTTTTTTTTCAGTGAGAACAATCTCATTTTTGGTCTACTAAGAGCCAGATTAGACTGCCAGTTTGGTAGATTGTACCATTTGACCGTCTTTGATTGGTTTTACTGAAGGCATTCTGCTTTAACACAAGTTTACATGTAGCTAAGTGTACTCCGAAAGAATCTGTACTGTAGTACCAAACTTGGCGAAATGTCTCGGTGTCCTGGTACCCAACAGAGAAGTATGTTGAATTGCTGTGGCATCTCTACAAGGGATGAGCGGCAATCAAGAATTGTTTTAAATGTTTCCGAGACTGATTCAGACAGAATAACAGACCTGACTATCTGTGAAAATTCGAATATCTCAAATCTTATGCTGAAGTCTATGGTTGACAAACCATTCCTTGATGCCATTTTGCATGAAAGGTTAGGTTAGGTTATGGGGGTGGTTGCATTTATGTACAACCTCACTCGGATCTCAATGGATCCATTGTGTTCCCCGATGTGGTGTGGAATAACTAAAATACAATAAATGGAATAGATTGTTTTCAGTTGGCCTCCCTGAACCATCCCGAGTTCCGAAGGAATTGTAGGATGGTTCTCGGTGGCTTGCTAGACAGTTCGCCCAGATCACTGAAGAAATGTTCTCCGAGGGTTATCTTTCGGTTGTTTGTTTGTTTTAAATGCATTTTTATTTTTTTAATTCAGTATTCTTAATTGCTACGAAAAAAACGCTTAAAACTAGCTTAATTAACTTAACTATCTTAATACAATAAATGGAATAGATTGTTTTCAGTTGGCCTCCCTGAACCATCCCGAGTTCCGAAGGAATTGTAGGATGGTTCTCGGTGGCTTGCTAGACAGTTCGCCCAGATCACTGAAGAAATGTTCTCCGAGGGTTATCTTTCGGTTTTTGCTAAGGCTTGGGCACTCGCATAGGAGGGGGAATGTGTCCTCCTCAGCGTCTGTGTCGCCATATCCTCTGCATAAGTCTGTTGTGTTCAAACGCATTCTCTTTAAGTGGGCCGCTAGCAGGTTGTGACCTATGAGAAGTGATAATTGACTTCTGTTGAGTGCGATGATTTCCTTTGTTTTTTTCTTATTTAGTTTTGTCCAGAGTTTTCTTGAGGTGCGGCATGTTGTGAGTGATGTCCATCTCTCGTTCGCGAATTTTATGGATTTCGCGGTGTTGCTGGACTTTTGAAGTTCTAATGGGGGTAGGACTGAGTCATCGACCATTATCAGATCCATCTCCTGTTCTTGCGAGCTCGCCCGCCTTTTCATTCTCGTGGATGCCTCTATGTCCCGGGACCAAGATGAGTGTGACGTTATGATGAGCGCTGAGTGCTTAAAACTCATCGTTGCAGCGTTTCACAATTCTCGATCTGATTGTTGTCGATGGGATGGCTTTGATGGCTACTTGACTGTCTAGGAAAATGTCGATGTGATTTCTTGGAAGTAACTGTTGTGAGAGTTCACACGAGGCCTCGGCGCCTGAAGCACGCTGCTGTGATTTGGAAGCCTTATTGACCGTGCAATGCTTGGTTCTGCTGCATAAATCCCGGAGCCCTCATCTATTTTTAACCCATCCGTGAAAATGGATATATAATTGGGATTAATGACCTCTCCTTCTGCCCAGCTTTCTCTGGAGGGAATTTTCAGTTCGAGGTTTAGGCTAAATTCCAGAATTGGTGTTAAAAAATCAGTTTTGGTCTCAGTGTTCACCCACTTGGTGATAGTTTGGTGATCTATCAGATCTTTTTTCCACAGGTTGGATTGTTGTAGGCGGACTTTGCATGGAAAGGACTATCAACAAATCCTTTATATTTTCAGCATCTTTTCTCTTTTCGTGAAGATCTGGAAATCCTGTGTCGAAAAGACTTCCTTCGTCCAATTAATTCTGAATCCAAATTTCCAACACTCCATGTATCTAAAGGCTAATGCTTCCACAGGCGACTCTACCTCTAACCTTTTAGCTTTAAAAACAAAACTCGTATGCAACCCACACCAACTGTCGTTACCCAATCGTATATATGTACGTTGATACGTATCCTGTTAACGAGGCGCATCCTCCGCGCCCAAAAGAAAACTTCTTCATCGTAAGTTGTTGGTAACCTTACCCGACTACCAAAACCAGTAAGGCATACCTTTATCGAACGTAGTCTCTTCTTTTTTTTCATACCATTTGGCACATGCAGGAACAATACACGATTTTTTTTTATCTCCAGCTACAGGCACGTTTGTGGTAATGTTCCAACTTCCATCACGAAGAAAGCAGGTTGCTTGAGGTCGAAACCACAAGAAAATTACTTGTACAGATCCAACACTGCATTGCAGACGACAACACACGTTTCCTTCACTCTTCGGTGCGTCGCATCTTCTTTTTGTTGTTGTTTTGATGTGTGGCAGCTTGAATCTTTTATCGAAAAGAAAAGTGAAATTGCACACACCAAAGTATCTGCTTTAAGCCAAAGTAGGCAATATCTGATCAAAGACCGAAAAAGCGACAACATGATGCCTGCTGCTGCCGATGACTTTTGTTTTAGATACTTTTTAGGTGTACTTTTCCAGCAAATTTTTCAAGTTAGACTTGCGGATTAATTTCATAATTTCCAACTTAAATGGTGAAAATTGTGGAAGATGAACAGTTCCAAGTTTGAGGTAAGCTTGGACACGTTTTTCTTTTCCCCCGTGGAGGCATGGATTAACGTTTGTTTTTTAGCGAAACACTTTAATAAATCATCGGCACAGCATGATCTTGTGTCGCTTAGAAATTTTGAGAAGCTTACCCTGAGGCTACGCTAATTTTAGATTCTCCCTAAAGGAAGCCAACGTGGGCGGAGACCATGTAGTGTATTATTTTAACACACATGTTCACGGGGGTTTTAAATAAATTTGTCATTTCAATCTGTCAGGCATTGTTAAAAGTTAATATCTCTTGGAACACCTACGAACATGCAAACAGATGTAGAGATTAACATATTTTCGATTGGTTCCCTACTGAGGAAGACGTACACCTCCGCTTTTGTGCGGGCGATGTTTTGGCAAATAAAATAGATATTTGACTAAAATGTTTTAAATTTATAAGTTATGCCAAACGATTAATCATTAAATGACATCTTTACCAGTTTGAGGATGGGAGCTATCAGATCGTGCACAGGTGGTTTGTTTGAAGCCTTAGGAGTTTCTTTTGATCTATGAATTGACCACAATTCTATGACGTGGTGACAGGCGACATACAATTTATACCTAGAGGCACTTCATTGGATGCTAGAGGCGATTCGAGTAAAACAAGATACATTTAGACTCACAACTTGTCGAAGAGTCCAGAAAGTCTTGCCACATCGGACGAAATGTGTACACAATCCTGCCTGAAAGCTGTTCAGCTGTGAAGGATGTATACATCTGTATTTCAGAATTTTATCAAGACAGCTGTCATTGCCTTACGTTCAATGTCTTCGATAGACTTTATGCTACCTCTGTTCTCATTTCTGGGCATAGTTGGGACTTAAGACAATTCGTCATGTTCCTTAATTGAAAAAACCTCCACCGCTTAACGAATTGATCACCCAAACATCAGATGGATTTGCTCTATGCCTGCTTAGCAGTCCCATTTCTGCCAATCTAGGACAATCATCTTTCTTACTTACTCTAAGTGGGACTACATTCCAGGGCCTGAACCAACAAGCGTCTTCATCCATCTCGATCTTTAGCTAACGCCTACAATTTGGGTGGGGGTGGGGTGGATTCGAAGATTTTACGAGTCGGAGCGTTGGTGTCCATCCGCTCAACAAGACCCAGCCATTTCCATCATCTCCGGCATGGGATCGTCTGTGTCTATCAAAGTTAAAAAAAGTCTTGCTCATTCAACTACCATCCCATCAAGAAGGTATAAGTCTCACGAATATGTGCCGACATTGCTTGGTAGACCAAAAAACTGCGGAACACAACTTGTGCGATTGTCCCACCGAAACTCTAAGGGAAAAACACTTAGACAGGGGATTTAATTTCCCAGATATAGTCAACCATTCATCGCAAGGCGCGATCCTGAAGTTCCTCAATGACGGTTTTCATTTGTAGGAAGACATTTCTCGCCACAAAAGATCTTTCAAGTCGCAGTGCTTTTCTGGTCTCAACAAGTCTTATCTACAGCTCAGAATCTAATTCAGATATACTTTCGGTTCAGTCCGGGAAGATAGCACTTCTAATTGGGTCCAAAAATGTGCATTAGTCTATTCGTAGGAAGGTTGGAGGGGTGACTGGATCTAACACTATATAGACTTCGCTCGGATCTCTATGGATCAATTGTTCCCCTGGGGTAGAATGTCCTGTCATATGGAATTTGTTCGCCCTCCCAGAAACATCCAGCCCAATTCTAAATATTCCCCGGGAGATGTTTTTCCCGAGAGTAAAATTCCCCCATTCCCAATTCCCCGGGAGACTATTTTTCCCTTCGAAGTCGGGAAAGTGAATTTTTAATGTTCGAAACAGCTGTTTTGCAGCATGTGACATTTGAAATAAAATAAATAAAACAATTGAATTCAAATAAATTTGTTCTGTGTTGATAAACAAAAATGAATAGCATTGCATTTCAAATATTAGTGCAAGAAGAAATCCAAGAAGTACAGCCAAGGGCCATAAGAAGATGCTTACGAGATGATTCGAATCCTCTGAAGTTGCCTCAATACTTGTAAGTATAACTGCACAAAAAACTGATTTTTATTAACAGGTTTGTTTCTTAGGTTTCAAAAATATTATAGGGTCAACAAGGTGGCATTCAAATATTTGTTGGAGGTACTAACATCATCCCTACAGTCGGCTAAAAAGCGATTTGCTATCCCACCAGTAGTGAAACTGAGTGCATGTTTGCGCTTTTTTGCTGAAGGAGGATACCAAACGGGGGTTGGAAAAGACCATAGTATTGGTCTGGCCCAATCCAGTTTTAGTAAGGTGCTCGCAGAAGTCCTAGATATCTTGGAGGCGCAGCTTTGTCCGCTATGGATAAACGTATTGAAGACGCCCGAAGAAAAAAGAAAAGTTGCATTAACGTTCTTCTCTAAACATAACTTTCCTGGTATTGTAGGATGCCTTGACGGCACGCACGTTCGGATCGTTGCGCCTTCAGTTAACAAACATCTATTTTATAATAGAAAAGGAACATACAGCTTAAATGTCATGCTGGTAAGTTCGCTTATTTGTGCTCTTCGTTTTAAATGCAATTTATTATTTGCAGCTTTGTGATGACGAATTGAGAATTTGGTATGTCGACGCTTCCCATCCTGGTGCACTTCAGAGGCTGTACTATTTCTTGCACTTGCTTTCGGATAGGAGTTGGACCACTCCAATTTATTTTTGGGCGTCACTTGTTGATAGGTTTGAGGATCCACATCCACTTCAGTGCCAAAATCCACCTGTATTGGTGAAGAAACCACAATTTTTGCAAGCGGCTCTATATTATCGGTCTCCGCTTTTCTTTTGTGTGCAACAGCATCAAGACCAAATGGCGTTGCAGCAACACCTTCTACCGCCTCTTTCATCCCAATTAAATTGAAAATGGCCTGCTTTATGTCGGAGAATCGTTGCTCTTTATTGGGTCCACCTCCGGTTCCATTCCTAGTTTTGAGGTTCATTGCCGCCTTTGCCCTTACATATTTTTTTTGATCAATCCATACATATAAATGAAATTAGTTAAATAATCAGACTATTGTTTTAAGTAATTAATTATACTTTTTTCCACTCGGTAATATTTTTACTTGGTGGTCCCGCTGAATTTAGTTCAGTTTCAGCTTTTTGCCAAAACAATCCCATTTCTTCTTTTGTCTTCTTGTGGAAACCACACGCAATATCCCGGTGTTCTTCCATTAAATTTAGGAGCATTTGAAGCTGAAACTTATTTGTTGTCTTAGACCTAAAGAATTACTTCATTTATATTTCATTTTCGTTTGTAGAAATTAAAAAAAACTTACATTTTTCCATAAACTCCCGATCAAATATTTGGGGAAGAAATACGCGGGAAATGAATTCAAATGCTCCCTTCTTTTTGAATTTGGAATGCCTACTTTTTTCCCGCCGAATTTTTTCTGTTTTTCGAAGTTTGTTTAGAATAAGGGAAAAGGGAAAAGTGAAAAAATGCCCCGGGGAATTTTATTTAAAATCAGAGTAAGGGGAAAAGGGAACAAGTTCCCCGGGAATTATTATTTAGAATCGGGCCGATCCTGAATTCATAAGGAATTTTAGAATGGTTTTTGGTAGCTTCTTAGAAAGATCACACAAATTATTGAATAAGTATTCGCCTAGGGTCATCTTTCTGGTTCTACGAGGGCATTAGTTCTGTTCTTCATCTATATCGCTGCAACCTCTGGATAGGTCATCTGTGCTTAAAAGCATTCTTCTAAGATGGGCCGCCAATATGTTGTGACCTTTGATAATCCCTATGAAGACTGTTGCTTTGTGTTTATTCTGTTATTTGTCCCGAGCTCTCTGGAGACGCGGTATGATGAGAGTGCGCTCCATCTTTCGTCAGCTCTGTTTAGGATTTATCAATGCACTGTAATGTTTTTAATTAAATGTCTGTGTAATGTATTTTAAAGAAAGTTCTAATAAAACCAGGTTAGTTTATATTAAATGTGTATATGTATAATGTATTTAGTGTATAATTGAATGTTACCAAAGATCTGCACCGCTCGACGATCAAATACCAAAAAGAAAGAATTTATCGATGATTGAAGTTACAAGCTGTTAGCTGACGATAAACGATTACAAAGTACCGATAGAGAACAAAAGAGAGCATTTACGTTACATGATTTAGATTTACAGTGCAATGCATATCAGAAAATAATCGATGAGAAAATAAGAGCATAATTTAATTTGAGTAAAGTTTAACATAGGGTAAATTGCGAATGTTTGTATGATATTAACAATGACAATAACAATAAGATTGATGATAAGAAAAAATGATTACAAATGTATACAAATTGGATTAACATTAAATAAGATTAATTGAACATTCAACATTCAGCCCCCCCTGGAAGACCAGGTCTTTCAGAAAAAGGAAGTGGGGCCAATTTAACGATTGGTCGAACGTATTCGCCGGTTTGCGTAACTATGGTTGCTACTCTGACACGTTTGTCCGCTCCTGGATGGATGATTTTGATGCGTCCCAAGATCCATTTCGATGGTGGTAAATTTACGTCTTTGAGCATAACGACATCGCCAACTGCAAGATTGACCCGTGAATTTTGCCATTTTGGGCGTTGCTGCAGGGAAGTCAAATACTCAGCATGCCACCTCTTCCAGAAACCTTGCTTCAGCGCCTGTAAAAGGGACCAATTAATATACGGACAAACAGATTGAACACATAAATCAGGACGAGGGACGGATGTGTAAGCTTCGCTGATCAAAAAATGAGCCGGACTAAGAGCGATAGGGTCCATATCGGAGGTTGGCCACATAGGTCGAGAGTTTAACAACCCCTCGATCTGAGTCAAGAGGGTATTCATCTCCTCGTAGGTCAGCTTGTGATCCCCTACTACGCGTTTAAGGTGGAATTTTATGGATTTAACTCCCGCCTCCCACAAACCACCAAAGTGAGGTGTAGAGGGGGGAATAAACCTCCACGCTATGTTGTCCTTGGAGAGGTGATCGATCACAATGCTGTTGTGCTGCTGGCTGAGAAGAAGCTGAAACATCTCGTCGAGATTCCGTTTGGCACCATGGAAGTTCGCCCCATTGTCGCTCCAGATTTCGACGGGCTTGCCTCGACGCGACGCGAAACGATCTAGGGCGGCAAGGAACGCGACAGTGGAGAGATCTCCAACCAACTCCAAATGAATGGCCTTTGTCGTAAAACACACGAAAACCGCGATATACGCCTTGACGAATTTAGGGTTTCTTCCTCTAGCTAAACGCAAAGTTATGGGCCCGGCATAGTCTACTCCGACCTTTTGAAACGGACGCGAAAACTGGACACGCTCCGACGGTAAATTGCCCATAATTTGAGTTGATGAAGTCTTTCTATACCGAAAACAGGAAACGCACTCGTGCACCACTTTACGTAGGAGGTTCCGACAACCGATTATGAAGAATTCTTCGCGAAGGAGAGCAAACATTAGCGAAACACCGGCGTGTAGGTTTTGTCTATGGATATGCTCAACAATAAGTTTTGCGAACCGAGTGTTTTTGTCGATTATAATCGGATGCTTTGTAGAATAAGTTACATCTGAGTTCTGGATACGACCCCCGACGCGAAGCACTCCTTGGTCGTCCAGAAAGGGATTTAAAGATAGCAACTTGTTTCCTTTTTTCAACACTTCGCCCTTTCGAATTATGTCTATTTCGGAAGAAAAACTGTTCGATTGGTGGAATTTGATAAGCCTTGTTTTTGCTGTAGAAAGCTCACTAGTGGACAACGATTGTTTGTTTCTTAAGGCAGGACTTACACGCGTATTCGAGCTGAAGCGAAGAATGAATGCGATAGAACGAATTAGTTTTAGATACCGAGAAGAATTATCTATTAAAGAATCAAGCCCGTTTTGGGTTTTCATATTTGACACTAATACCTGCACAGGCGAATTTTTTCGCTCCTCGAAATTCTCGATTGGAATGTCTTTAATTGAATACTCCGTATCTGGCCATTGACTTCTATCTCGCCTTATCCATGATGGTCCGGACCACCACAACTCATTTTTTAGCAAATGAGAAGGTGGAATGCCACGAGACGCGCAGTCAGCTGGGTTGTGCTGGGATCGCACATGATGCCATGATTTTCTGGGGATTGATGATAAAATTTCCGATGTGCGATTTCCTACAAAAACTGCCCACCTTTTTGGCAACGCCGAGAGCCAGTGGAGGACGATTGCAGAGTCGGTCCAGGCAAAAACTTGAATTTCTTTATCCTGCAAAGAGGTTTTAAGTTTTTTTATTAAACGAGTTAGCAGAACTGCTCCACAGAGTTCGAGGCGAGGGAGAGACATGACCTTAAGAGGGGCTACCCTACTTTTAGCAGCGACGATGGCGCAAGTAACGCTACCAGCTGAGTCGACGCTTCTGCAGTATACGACTGCCGCATAAGCGTCAAGCGATGCATCGCAGAATCCGTGAAACTCTACATTTTCCCTCGATGACCACATGATTCTTGGTATTTTTAAAGATTCCAGCTCGGGAAGGTCATCACGAATAGAGCGCCAGTGATTCGAGTGTTCTGAGGAGATGGGATCATCCCACTTATATTTGCTACGCCAGAGATCTTGAAAAAGAATCTTAATGCCTATTATAACGGGGGTGAGAAGTCCTAGAGGATCGAATATCCTAGAAGACTCGGAAAGAATCCTACGCTTTGTTAATGGAGAGTTATCGGTTAATGTTACCTTGTATGAAAAGGAATCATGAGCTGGTGACCACTGCAGTCCTAGTAGTTTAACGGAGCTGTACTCTTCGAAGTCCTTTGGTGACATCTCACGCTGATCTTCTGGTAAGCTGAGAAGTACCGGCCAACAATTGGTGGTCCACTTACGCAGATTGAATCCACCTGACTTGAGCAAGGCTACTAGCTCCAAACGAAGAGATTTCAGTTCTTCAATGGAGTCTGCACCTGTCATTACATCGTCGACATAAAAGTCATTCAAGAGCACTTCTGCCGCGCGGGGAAACTGGTCTTTGGAATCGAGTGCCAACTGAAAAAGAGTGCGTACAGCTTGATATGTCGCACAGGCAGTTCCGTAGGTTACAGTTAAGAGACGAAAAGTTTTAAGAACGAGGTCACTAGATTTTCTCCAAAGGATCCGTTGAAAGTCTGTATGCTTCCTTGAGACTCGAATCTGGCGAAACATCTTTTCGATGTCTCCAGAAAGGGTGTAACGATGACGGCGAAAACGAATAACGATGGAAAACAGATCACGTTGATATGTTTGACCTACCAAAAGCGCCTTGTTGAGAGATTGCCTGCAATCAGTTTCAGCTGACCCATCAAAAACCACTCTAACCTTTGTGGTGCTGCTGTCGTTCTTCATAACAGCATGATGAGGAAGGTAATAACACTGACTGGATGGTAGATCTATCTCACTCGCAGGTACTTCCTCCATGTGTCCTAGTTGTAAGTACTCCTCCATGAAGCTAGTGTATTTTTCCCTCAAATATGAATTGGATTGAAGCCTGCGTTCGATAGATTGAAAACGATTTAATGCGACCTTCATGCTGTTCCCGAAATCTATCTTTTTATCGAATTTGAAGGGTAACTCGACCATGTACCTACCGTCAGGTAAACGAGAATGTGTCTTGACGAAAATATCTTCCGCTTGTTGATCTTCAGCAGACAACTTAGGTTCATACTGAATCTCTTCAAGCCGCCAAAAGCGCTCGAGATCAAAGAATTGCGCATTATCAAGCTGAACGCAGAATGAATCGACAGTATTGTCTTTCGAAAGGCTGTGGCTGGCGATGTTGCCACAAACCACCCAACCGAAGATTGTTGGTATGAGGTCAGGCATTCCTTGCTGACCTCGAATGGCAGAACCGTTGAATATGCTGAAAGCCTTATCAGCACCGATGAGTACGTCAACATGACCTGGTACATTGAATTGGGGATCCGCCAGAGTAAACGAGGAGAAAGTGTTCTTGTCAGCAATGGTAGCTTTAGAAGCAGGTACAAACGAAGTGAGTTTAGAAACAACATAGCAATTAACTTCAACGAACGCACGAGAAAGACGAGAGAAAAGGTTTAGGGAAACAATTCCATTTTCGACGCCAGCTGATGTTGATCCAACACCCATGATAGGAATGCGAGCGTTTTTGCGATTGAGGCCCAAGCGTTGAACAGTCTGTTCGGTAATAAACGATACTTGGGACCCCGAGTCCAGCAACAATCGAAGGTTTTGAGGAGTTCCTTGCTTGTCATGAGCGGTTACGATAGCAGTAGGCAATATTGTTTGAGTGAAACGATTGGGATTGAACGACATGTGATTTGAGGCTACTGACGAGCAAAGCGATAGATTTGAGTTTGTTGCGGTGGTCATGGTTGGAATATTGGAAGAACTTGTAGATCGATTCCTATTTAAAGGGTTTGTCGACGAGGGTTGAAAATCAAGATGGACGAGTGTGTGATGACGCGAATTACATGTTTTGCAGCGGAACGTTGATCGGCACTTGTTTGATGCATGTCCAGAACGTAGACAGTTGAAGCACAGCGAGTGCTCTTTCACGAAACTACGACGCGCGTTCATGTCGAGAGATAAAAAACGTTCACATTTCGTTAACACGTGTTCTTGTTTGCAGTTCGGACAATTTTGGTTTGATTCCACGAAATGGGTGTGAATAGCTTTGGATATTTTACCACGAGATTGATTTGAACGAGTAAGGGATTGGCAAGACTCCAAAGCACTACAACGAAGATCTAAAAATGTCACTAATTCATCAATTGTGCAATTGTCTCTTGAGTTTGTTTCTTCTGCCCAAGCTTGTCGAGTTTCGTGATCCAATTTCTGCAGCAACAGATATA
Source organism: Criorhina ranunculi (assembly GCA_951813785.1). Lineage (NCBI taxonomy): Eukaryota > Metazoa > Arthropoda > Insecta > Diptera > Syrphidae > Criorhina > Criorhina ranunculi. The sequence continues at coordinate 30,553,634 of OX638381.1, forward strand.
TCACCCAAGGGTCTCGGCCTTTGGCTCCTAAAGCATTCAAGCCCCGAATCGTCTCGTCCGCACCGTCAGTGATTTTTCTAAGAGATTGAACACTGTTTGTTGCACTGGGTAACGATAGAAATGATTGTATGTGCGATTGGATAATTAAATTTGCGCGATCGTACCGCTTTTCTAATCGTTCCCAGGCATCTAGATAGTTGGAATCTGAAACTGTTACATGACGAATTAAATCTGCGGCTGCACCTCGTAAGAATGATTTGAGGTAGTGGAATTTCTCCGTCGGAGAGAGATTTGGCTTAGAGTCTATTGAACCGATATAAAGATCCCTAAAGCAAGGCCACTCTTTATAATCCCCAGAGAATATTGGAACTGAGATTGTGGGTAACCGAATCGAAGTTGACTGTTTGGAATCCTTAAGATTTTCTAAAAGTGAAGCTTGCTGATTGGCTAGTTGTTCGATAACGGATTCATTTGCGGTGAAATCAGTCGATTTCTTCCTTTCGCGAATGACTTTTGTAATGGTCGATTGAGCTATGAAATATTTGGACTCATATTCCGAAAACTCAGGCTCCGGATCAATGAAACCATCTGTTTCCGAAAATGCCAATAACTGTACGTGCAACGCCTCGAAATCTGACCATGCTTCCTCTAACTTTTGCAAGCGAATTTCTAGGAGCTCTAATGAAACACGACCGTCAATACTTTCCGCAAAGAACGCCGCCTTTGTTAGACATCCTTTAACATGACCACGTTTCACCTTTATAGCATTCATTTCGATACGAAAATGTAACCACAAAACGAATTATGTATATGTTACACGAAAGTTTTCTATATACGACAAGGAAATTAAATTGATTTGGAGAATCAGAATCTCTCACACCACGTGTCTTACGGAATATACACCGAACAGAAAAAACCAAGCAACTGTCCAATTAAAATTATAAGAATTAATTTAATCAAATAGCACTGAATCAAAATATTTGGCTGCGAAGGACCATTATGTTTAGGATTTATCAATGCACTGTAATGTTTTTAATTAAATGTCTGTGTAATGTATTTTAAAGAAAGTTCTAATAAAACCAGGTTAGTTTATATTAAATGTGTATATGTATAATGTATTTAGTGTATAATTGAATGTTACCAAAGATCTGCACCGCTCGACGATCAAATACCAAAAAGAAAGAATTTATCGATGATTGAAGTTACAAGCTGTTAGCTGACGATAAACGATTACAAAGTACCGATAGAGAACAAAAGAGAGCATTTACGTTACATGATTTAGATTTACAGTGCAATGCATATCAGAAAATAATCGATGAGAAAATAAGAGCATAATTTAATTTGAGTAAAGTTTAACATAGGGTAAATTGCGAATGTTTGTATGATATTAACAATGACAATAACAATAAGATTGATGATAAGAAAAAATGATTACAAATGTATACAAATTGGATTAACATTAAATAAGATTAATTGAACATTCAACATTCAGCCCCCCCTGGAAGACCAGGTCTTTCAGAAAAAGGAAGTGGGGCCAATTTAACGATTGGTCGAACGTATTCGCCGGTTTGCGTAACTATGGTTGCTACTCTGACACGTTTGTCCGCTCCTGGATGGATGATTTTGATGCGTCCCAAGATCCATTTCGATGGTGGTAAATTTACGTCTTTGAGCATAACGACATCGCCAACTGCAAGATTGACCCGTGAATTTTGCCATTTTGGGCGTTGCTGCAGGGAAGTCAAATACTCAGCATGCCACCTCTTCCAGAAACCTTGCTTCAGCGCCTGTAAAAGGGACCAATTAATATACGGACAAACAGATTGAACACATAAACGAGGGACGGATGTGTAAGCTTCGCTGATCAAAAAATGAGCCGGACTAAGAGCGATAGGGTCCATATCGGAGGTTGGCCACATAGGTCGAGAGTTTAACAACCCCTCGATCTGAGTCAAGAGGGTATTCATCTCCTCGTAGGTCAGCTTGTGATCCCCTACTACGCGTTTAAGGTGGAATTTTATGGATTTAACTCCCGCCTCCCACAAACCACCAAAGTGAGGTGTAGAGGGGGGAATAAACCTCCACGCTATGTTGTCCTTGGAGAGGTGATCGATCACAATGCTGTTGTGCTGCTGGCTGAGAAGAAGCTGAAACATCTCGTCGAGATTTTTTTTTTTTTTTTTTTTTTTATAATTAGCGCGCGCTAAAGGGGATATGGCTACCCTTAAACTATTGGACTAGAGCACGGGCGTTAGGGAAATTAGAGGAGAGAGAAAGGAGGTACCGGTGCACGTTGGTTTTAAATGCTTGAGGGTTGTAGTGATGAGGAAACACAGAGCTATGTAGATTATTCCACATTCGTGTGGTACGGCTAAAGAAAGAATCTCTATATTTGACAGTACGTCCGAAAGTAGGCTTAAGGGTAAACTGATGTGCATTCGAAGCTTGACGTGTATTGCGGGTGAAATTTTGCAGGGGCGGAATGCAGCTGGCTATTTCGCTAGAGCACTTTTTGTAAAAGAATCGATAAAACAGTGAGAGACAGGAAACATTTCTTCGGTGTTCAAGCGAGTCTATTGACTTCGCAATGTTTCTGTCACCTATTAGTTTTATCGCGCGTTTTTGAATTCGATCTAGAATGTGCAAGACGGTTTTAGGCGCACCAGACCAGATGTGAGCGTTGTACTCAAGCTTAGGGCGAATAAACGCCTTGTAAATTGAAGCCAGATCAGAAGGGGTAAAGTATTTTTTGCATCGTTTAAGGAAACCTAAACATTTCGCAGCGTTCTTGGCGACATCGAATATATGGTCATTCCAACGAAGATCGTTGTTAACACACATACCGAGGATGGAAAGTTTTTCAGTTTCGGCGATGCAGGTACCATTCATGGATAATGGTTCGAGATTAGGGTTTCGCTTGAGAGACAGTAGGCAGCATTGAGTTTTGGAAGCATTAAATTCCACTCTATTTGTAGAACCCCATTTTAATATGCTGTCAAGGTCGGAATTTAATGAGTTTAACATACGTTGCCGCTCCACTACTACATCCGAAGAGCAGGGACGTGAGCTAGGGAACGAATATGAAAAACTGAGAGTACTGTCATCGGCGAAGGAATGAATTGGATTAGAAGTTGCAGACAAGAGATCATTTATAAAAATGAGAAAGAGAGTCGGAGACAAAACAGAGCCTTGGGGGACACCAGCATTTATATGGTGGATTGCAGACTTGAAACCGTCCAAAACAACTTGAATTGAACGGCCCGAAAGGTAGTTTCTAATCCATTGAAGAAGAGATACATCGATCCCATATGCACGCATTTTCGACAAAAGAGCTTGGTGCCAAACTCTGTCAAATGCTTTTGAAATATCAAGCGCAACAATCTTACTTTCACCGAGGTGATGTAAAGATTCGTTCCACTTCTCGGTGAGATAAGCCATCAAATCACCCGTGGACCTGTTGCTACGGAAACCGTACTGCCGGTCATTGAGGAGTTTCCGTGAGTCGAGATATTTCATAAGCTGACGATTTATCAGCGTTTCCATGACCTTGGAAAGAAGGGACGTAAGTGCAATGGGTCGGTAATTGGAGGGAGAAGAAGATTCGCCCTTTTTGGGCACGGGCTGGACAAATGCAATTTTCCATCTACTCGGAAAGAGACCTGAGGAGTAGGACAGATGGAAAAGCTTACGCAGTGGTTTTGCCAGGGTGGAAGAACACCTCTTCAGAACTATGGGTGGAATACCATCTGGACCAGCGGATTTGTGTATGTTGAGACCTCTAAGTACTCCTGCTACTGTACGAGTGCGAAAGTGGACTTGTCCCATGGAGAATTGGACGCTCTCGAGTACAGGTGGATTCCGTTTGGCACCATGGAAGTTCGCCCCATTGTCGCTCCAGATTTCGACGGGCTTGCCTCGACGCGACGCGAAACGATCTAGGGCGGCAAGGAACGCGACAGTGGAGAGATCTCCAACCAACTCCAAATGAATGGCCTTTGTCGTAAAACACACGAAAACCGCGATATACGCCTTGACGAATTTAGGGTTTCTTCCTCTAGCTAAACGCAAAGTTATGGGCCCGGCATAGTCTACTCCGACCTTTTGAAACGGACGCGAAAACTGGACACGCTCCGACGGTAAATTGCCCATAATTTGAGTTGATGAAGTCTTTCTATACCGAAAACAGGAAACGCACTCGTGCACCACTTTACGTAGGAGGTTCCGACAACCGATTATGAAGAATTCTTCGCGAAGGAGAGCAAACATTAGCGAAACACCGGCGTGTAGGTTTTGTCTATGGATATGCTCAACAATAAGTTTTGCGAACCGAGTGTTTTTGTCGATTATAATCGGATGCTTTGTAGAATAAGTTACATCTGAGTTCTGGATACGACCCCCGACGCGAAGCACTCCTTGGTCGTCCAGAAAGGGATTTAAAGATAGCAACTTGTTTCCTTTTTTCAACACTTCGCCCTTTCGAATTATGTCTATTTCGGAAGAAAAACTGTTCGATTGGTGGAATTTGATAAGCCTTGTTTTTGCTGTAGAAAGCTCACTAGTGGACAACGATTGTTTGTTTCTTAAGGCAGGACTTACACGCGTATTCGAGCTGAAGCGAAGAATGAATGCGATAGAACGAATTAGTTTTAGATACCGAGAAGAATTATCTATTAAAGAATCAAGCCCGTTTTGGGTTTTCATATTTGACACTAATACCTGCACAGGCGAATTTTTTCGCTCCTCGAAATTCTCGATTGGAATGTCTTTAATTGAATACTCCGTATCTGGCCATTGACTTCTATCTCGCCTTATCCATGATGGTCCGGACCACCACAACTCATTTTTTAGCAAATGAGAAGGTGGAATGCCACGAGACGCGCAGTCAGCTGGGTTGTGCTGGGATCGCACATGATGCCATGATTTTCTGGGGATTGATGATAAAATTTCCGATGTGCGATTTCCTACAAAAACTGCCCACCTTTTTGGCAACGCCGAGAGCCAGTGGAGGACGATTGCAGAGTCGGTCCAGGCAAAAACTTGAATTTCTTTATCCTGCAAAGAGGTTTTAAGTTTTTTTATTAAACGAGTTAGCAGAACTGCTCCACAGAGTTCGAGGCGAGGGAGAGACATGACCTTAAGAGGGGCTACCCTACTTTTAGCAGCGACGATGGCGCAAGTAACGCTACCAGCTGAGTCGACGCTTCTGCAGTATACGACTGCCGCATAAGCGTCAAGCGATGCATCGCAGAATCCGTGAAACTCTACATTTTCCCTCGATGACCACATGATTCTTGGTATTTTTAAAGATTCCAGCTCGGGAAGGTCATCACGAATAGAGCGCCAGTGATTCGAGTGTTCTGAGGAGATGGGATCATCCCACTTATATTTGCTACGCCAGAGATCTTGAAAAAGAATCTTAATGCCTATTATAACGGGGGTGAGAAGTCCTAGAGGATCGAATATCCTAGAAGACTCGGAAAGAATCCTACGCTTTGTTAATGGAGAGTTATCGGTTAATGTTACCTTGTATGAAAAGGAATCATGAGCTGGTGACCACTGCAGTCCTAGTAGTTTAACGGAGCTGTACTCTTCGAAGTCCTTTGGTGACATCTCACGCTGATCTTCTGGTAAGCTGAGAAGTACCGGCCAACAATTGGTGGTCCACTTACGCAGATTGAATCCACCTGACTTGAGCAAGGCTACTAGCTCCAAACGAAGAGATTTCAGTTCTTCAATGGAGTCTGCACCTGTCATTACATCGTCGACATAAAAGTCATTCAAGAGCACTTCTGCCGCGCGGGGAAACTGGTCTTTGGAATCGAGTGCCAACTGAAAAAGAGTGCGTACAGCTTGATATGTCGCACAGGCAGTTCCGTAGGTTACAGTTAAGAGACGAAAAGTTTTAAGAACGAGGTCACTAGATTTTCTCCAAAGGATCCGTTGAAAGTCTGTATGCTTCCTTGAGACTCGAATCTGGCGAAACATCTTTTCGATGTCTCCAGAAAGGGTGTAACGATGACGGCGAAAACGAATAACGATGGAAAACAGATCACGTTGATATGTTTGACCTACCAAAAGCGCCTTGTTGAGAGATTGCCTGCAATCAGTTTCAGCTGACCCATCAAAAACCACTCTAACCTTTGTGGTGCTGCTGTCGTTCTTCATAACAGCATGATGAGGAAGGTAATAACACTGACTGGATGGTAGATCTATCTCACTCGCAGGTACTTCCTCCATGTGTCCTAGTTGTAAGTACTCCTCCATGAAGCTAGTGTATTTTTCCCTCAAATATGAATTGGATTGAAGCCTGCGTTCGATAGATTGAAAACGATTTAATGCGACCTTCATGCTGTTCCCGAAATCTATCTTTTTATCGAATTTGAAGGGTAACTCGACCATGTACCTACCGTCAGGTAAACGAGAATGTGTCTTGACGAAAATATCTTCCGCTTGTTGATCTTCAGCAGACAACTTAGGTTCATACTGAATCTCTTCAAGCCGCCAAAAGCGCTCGAGATCAAAGAATTGCGCATTATCAAGCTGAACGCAGAATGAATCGACAGTATTGTCTTTCGAAAGGCTGTGGCTGGCGATGTTGCCACAAACCACCCAACCGAAGATTGTTGGTATGAGGTCAGGCATTCCTTGCTGACCTCGAATGGCAGAACCGTTGAATATGCTGAAAGCCTTATCAGCACCGATGAGTACGTCAACATGACCTGGTACATTGAATTGGGGATCCGCCAGAGTAAACGAGGAGAAAGTGTTCTTGTCAGCAATGGTAGCTTTAGAAGCAGGTACAAACGAAGTGAGTTTAGAAACAACATAGCAATTAACTTCAACGAACGCACGAGAAAGACGAGAGAAAAGGTTTAGGGAAACAATTCCATTTGTGACGCCAGCTGATGTTGATCCAACACCCATGATAGGAATGCGAGCGTTTTTGCGATTGAGGCCCAAGCGTTGAACAGTCTGTTCGGTAATAAACGATACTTGGGACCCCGAGTCCAGCAACAATCGAAGGTTTTGAGGAGTTCCTTGCTTGTCATGAGCGGTTACGATAGCAGTAGGCAATATTGTTTGAGTGAAACGATTGGGATTGAACGACATGTGATTTGAGGCTACTGACGAGCAAAGCGATAGATTTGAGTTTGTTGCGGTGGTCATGGTTGGAATATTGGAAGAACTTGTAGATCGATTCCTATTTAAAGGGTTTGTCGACGAGGGTTGAAAATCAAGATGGACGAGTGTGTGATGACGCGAATTACATGTTTTGCAGCGGAACGTTGATCGGCACTTGTTTGATGCATGTCCAGAACGTAGACAGTTGAAGCACAGCGAGTGCTCTTTCACGAAACTACGACGCGCGTTCATGTCGAGAGATAAAAAACGTTCACATTTCGTTAACACGTGTTCTTGTTTGCAGTTCGGACAATTTTGGTTTGATTCCACGAAATGGGTGTGAATAGCTTTGGATATTTTACCACGAGATTGATTTGAACGAGTAAGGGATTGGCAAGACTCCAAAGCACTACAACGAAGATCTAAAAATGTCACTAATTCATCAATTGTGCAATTGTCTCTTGAGTTTGTTTCTTCTGCCCAAGCTTGTCGAGTTTCGTGATCCAATTTCTGCAGCAACAGATATATCACCCAAGGGTCTCGGCCTTTGGCTCCTAAAGCATTCAAGCCCCGAATCGTCTCGTCCGCACCGTCAGTGATTTTTCTAAGAGATTGAACACTGTTTGTTGCACTGGGTAACGATAGAAATGATTGTATGTGCGATTGGATAATTAAATTTGCGCGATCGTACCGCTTTTCTAATCGTTCCCAGGCATCTAGATAGTTGGAATCTGAAACTGTTACATGACGAATTAAATCTGCGGCTGCACCTCGTAAGAATGATTTGAGGTAGTGGAATTTCTCCGTCGGAGAGAGATTTGGCTTAGAGTCTATTGAACCGATATAAAGATCCCTAAAGCAAGGCCACTCTTTATAATCCCCAGAGAATATTGGAACTGAGATTGTGGGTAACCGAATCGAAGTTGACTGTTTGGAATCCTTAAGATTTTCTAAAAGTGAAGCTTGCTGATTGGCTAGTTGTTCGATAACGGATTCATTTGCGGTGAAATCAGTCGATTTCTTCCTTTCGCGAATGACTTTTGTAATGGTCGATTGAGCTATGAAATATTTGGACTCATATTCCGAAAACTCAGGCTCCGGATCAATGAAACCATCTGTTTCCGAAAATGCCAATAACTGTACGTGCAACGCCTCGAAATCTGACCATGCTTCCTCTAACTTTTGCAAGCGAATTTCTAGGAGCTCTAATGAAACACGACCGTCAATACTTTCCGCAAAGAACGCCGCCTTTGTTAGACATCCTTTAACATGACCACGTTTCACCTTTATAGCATTCATTTCGATACGAAAATGTAACCACAAAACGAATTATGTATATGTTACACGAAAGTTTTCTATATACGACAAGGAAATTAAATTGATTTGGAGAATCAGAATCTCTCACACCACGTGTCTTACGGAATATACACCGAACAGAAAAAACCAAGCAACTGTCCAATTAAAATTATAAGAATTAATTTAATCAAATAGCACTGAATCAAAATATTTGGCTGCGAAGGACCATTATGTTTAGGATTTATCAATGCACTGTAATGTTTTTAATTAAATGTCTGTGTAATGTATTTTAAAGAAAGTTCTAATAAAACCAGGTTAGTTTATATTAAATGTGTATATGTATAATGTATTTAGTGTATAATTGAATGTTACCAAAGATCTGCACCGCTCGACGATCAAATACCAAAAAGAAAGAATTTATCGATGATTGAAGTTACAAGCTGTTAGCTGACGATAAACGATTACAAAGTACCGATAGAGAACAAAAGAGAGCATTTACGTTACATGATTTAGATTTACAGTGCAATGCATATCAGAAAATAATCGATGAGAAAATAAGAGCATAATTTAATTTGAGTAAAGTTTAACATAGGGTAAATTGCGAATGTTTGTATGATATTAACAATGACAATAACAATAAGATTGATGATAAGAAAAAATGATTACAAATGTATACAAATTGGATTAACATTAAATAAGATTAATTGAACATTCAACAAGCTCGTCGTTAGAAATTTAGTGTTATGCTGGATCTTACGATTGCTATGGGAGGTAGAACTACATTTTCGGCTATTGAATGGTCCTGTTCTTATCCCTTCTTTGCCTAAGATAGCATTGTATCCCGAGACGCACTACAGTGCTACGCTGTGGTTCGCGGTGAATGTTTTGACCTCATCAGGGCAACGCCTCATAAACTCTAACTTAACTTTTGTGGATTTAATGGCTTTGCAAATGTCAATGATGATTCAATCTGGTGAATCTGCCAGAGACACAAGCAGCGCGGATGCGCCGTTTTGATACCACAACTCACGTGACCTGGCTGTTGGTGGGCGTAGCTTGGATTGCGGTTAAGAAAATTAATAATGTTGCAGAATTTAATGTTAGAGATCTCAGATAGATCTTTGAAGAAGGGTTTTCCGAATGTGCGCTGCCTAACTCTGGCTAGTGCTGTGCAGTCACAGAGAAAGTGGAATATCGTTTTCTTTTCCTGTGAGTTGTCGCAACTACGGCGATGGGGGTTGAACGGGATGCCTAACTTGGCAGCGTGTCGACCAATTGGCCAGAGGCCCGTGATAATTGCTGTGATTCTTGCTATCTCGATGCGGTTCATATTAATAAGGTCATTCGTCCTGCTTTTATTATAGGTGGGCCATGTCTGTCTGGATATGGCACAGGTTCTTTACTGCACATATTCTGGGACATATTCGATTGTTCTTGCGCAGATTGTTGAAGTTTATGAATACACCCATGCTCTGCGTTTACGAATTCAGCTATTTTTCCTCAAGCATCGTTATTCCACATCCATATCGGTCGTTGACCAGAGATAAGTTATAAGTTATAACTTATGTCTTTCTTTGACGGCTTTTGTGCCTTTCTAAAGTAGTTACGTACGTAATTTGTTGTTTTGGCAATGATGCGTCTGGGATTCTCACCCAGTGATAGAAGATTTAGTACCATCTCTAGTCCTGCTTATAGTTTAGATAAACGTCAGGCAGTTGGACGGCTGTCCTATCACCAACTCGGCAGAAAATTTAACACACATAACCATTTCTATAACAATTATTTTCAATTTATTTATAATTTTGTATAATAATAGTATGTCCTGGATCTATTTTTACTCTTAAATCGTGTATAAATCTCTAAATTATCCTAAGGGAACACTATAATATAAAAAAAAAACCCTATAACCATATCGGCATCACGTAAATCTATTGATATTTATATTTTGCTAGATATTTAATAAAATATATATTTCTCTATTTATTGCAATTCAATGTAATACTAATAAATTATAATCTAACTTACACTTTCAGATATAAAACAAAAAAAAAATTAAAAAACATATTAACCACGAAGTCAAGAAAATTTAAATTCGTGTATACATGGACTTTGTTCTTAATCAGATTAACATAAAACATTATTATTGTCCTTAAGGATTTAAACTGTTTTGAGGAATAAAATTTCATTATGATTATGTGTACGTATTGTATGGAATGACATTTGTTCAGGAAGTCTTTGCTCTTGATAGGGAAATTATTTTCCATAGCTCGATACCGACTGTGAATCTGATTTGGAGTCCTCTGATATGGAATTACTTAGTTTGGCTCGTTTTTTCGCCGCCCATTCTACAAGACAGAAGCACGCTGTTCCTATGGTTCCGAAAACAACGAGAATGGCTAATTGAGCGCGGAGACCCAAGTATGAAGAGTAGAAGAAGCTAACTGCAGCAGCAACAGACTGAAAAAAAAAAAAAAAAACCCTATCAACAATTGAATCGAATTTAAGGCATGAAAACCACTTACCTGTGTGAATTTGAACAGAGCAAAAGCCCCAACAGAATTCTTGACGAAAACTCCACCCAACATCGAGTAGATCTGTGTATTGAAACATGCATCACCGAATCCGAGAAGGAAAGCACACAACAATGCCAGCCATGCCTTGGGTGGATCTAAATATGAAACTTCTGTGGTTTTACTGAATGGTGCACTGTCGGGTAGATTCAAGAAAATCAAGAAGAACGCAATCAGATGAATGATGTATCCAGCGATCACAATTGGATCACGTCCAAATCTTGTTGTTTTCGATCCTAAGAGTCCAAAGAGACCACCGCCAAGGACCTCACCAGCACCGATACAAATTCCAGCCAAACCAACAATTTCTTTCGGTGTATTAGAGATGGCTTCTGTAAAGCCAATCGATGAGCCATAAACACCACTGAAGAATGATAGCTCAAGACCTGAAACGAAGGGAATTTATCGTTCAACTGACTTCAGGTGCATAGAACATCACTTTTTACCGGAATAGAAAAACGCCAAGCTCAAAAGCAACATGTCTCTGGTCATGAATAGTTCACCGGCAGATTTCATTGCAAACAGTGCACTGCTGAATCCAGATTGAGATTCTTGCAACTCCCTGTCACTTAATGAGTTGTCCTCAACTGTTCTCAAAGTTGACAAGAAAATAATGCCCAAGACAGCGACTGCGATTAGCACGCCAATAACCAATTGCCGTGTCTCAGCGTCAATGATCGTTTTATCTTGGAACTGATAGTAAACGAAGAGATTTCCAAAGAACATGCTGCACTGTAGGAGGGCCCAGAAAATTCCCGAATTTCGAGATATATTCGATTGATCACTGCATCGAGCTAAGAAAGCGCCTTGACCGGTCCATGTTATTGAAGCTCCAGCTCCCAAAATCGCACTAGCTAGATATAGAAGCCATGTGCGCGGCCATAGGAAGATCACCATGAAGAGGCTGTGTGGATAGAAAATTGTTAGTATTTTATAGAATACGAGGATGATTCCGATTTAACTTACGTGTAGGTTAAGGAACCCACTAACATGGCACATCTTGGCCCGGTAAATGAAATAAATGATGGCGCCAACCAATTGCATATCGCGAATGATGCATATATGACAGCTAAACTGATGTAGGCATCGCCCTTAAAGTCCTTATCTTCTACCGAAATACTGTCTAGGATGGTTTTCTGTAAGAAACAATTGAAACAGAATTGAGAAAGTGGTAAGAAAATGCAGCGAGTAAGAATTTAGAAAATCTATTTGTAACGTAAGAAGGCTTAAACAAGTATCCTATTCGAACTTTGGAAACCTGTAAACTTGTGGAGGAAGCATGTGACAATTCACTTTAAACAGACTAGTAGTCTCTTCGAAGCTCTAGTAAACTCTAATCGAATGCAACCGACGGACAATAATAAAAAGCGTCAGCAGTACCACCATAGTTTCACAATCGATCATCAGAACAGCTGCAGTGGGCCTTCCTACCTATCCTGACAGAGATCAGAAAAGCACTGCGCCGTAGAAGATATTTTGCACCAAACAAAGTTCTTCTATAATTGGAGAATGTTGTGATTTGGTGCAATATCAAGTTCATCAAGGAATCTCAGAATCGTGCATGCCCATGAATGGTTCAGTGTGGCTGCGAAGATGAACCTTATGCCAAAGTGTTTTTGACTGCTTCGAGCTATGGCGGGACCTTCACACACAATGTGCTCTGCAGTAAGTTTCCCAAACATAGTTGAGACGCATTCCAGGTACTTTTGCCTGTCCAGGTACTTTTGTAAGAAAGTCCATCATAAGCTTAGCATCGCGCTGGTTTAGAGATATCATTTCTTGGCTTCTCTTATTGTTTAAGCTTGTCTTGGTGCTCCAATGTGTTGAGAAATGAGCTATAAATCCTGTTAATGTTCCTTACCTCTTGAGCTCACAGGTGCCTTGGTTGCCCTCAATGCCCTTGTGTTTCCTGGCTATTAGTGAAGATGAAGCAAATTTCCTACACAGGTTCCATCTAATGCATTCTCTGAGGAAGAGTTGTCAACAGAAAATGTTTGTTTAAGGTTCGGGATGTAAATGCCCGCGTTTGTTCCTTATTCCGTTTTACGACGCAAGCTAGGGCCGAACTCTTAAATTTCAAGAAAAGGGCAAAGAAGAGCTTCCAATTCTGTAGTTGAGTTAATGAGCATCCGGGATGTCATGGCAAACCGATCGATAAAAGGTTATCATAGAGAGAACATCTACAGAGCTTACATATGTAACTAGGCTGAGAGAGAAAGAGCAGAAGAATACAGTTTCCAAGGATCATGCACTTCACTGTAGCCAATGCAGAACTCTGCTTAATGGCTCAATGCACTTCGAGTTAATGCTCCATTCCGTAGGCGTCATTTCAGGAATAAAACCCATACAGGGCAATACAACTAATAGAACGTAAAACATAAAGTGCCAACAAAATAGGCTTACAAGCCATGAAACGTCAAAGGAAACGCAAAACGCTTTTGGGACCTTCACAGACCCTTACTCATTGTGATGACAATGACGAGGATGATGCTGATGCTACACAAAATGAAATTGTGAACTTGGTCACACACACTGTAAAATTGAGGTAACTAAATCCTTATCTCATTAGAAATTGATGGCCTTTTACTTGGTCTGAGGCCTAGTTCATTGTCAAACGATTAAGCCCGAAACGATCGCAAATGTTTTGAAAAACGTCATTTGTAACCCAGAGACTGATGATTACAACCATTTGAAGGATACGAAAAGGTTAAACCCGTTCAATGATGCACGCAAAATGTGAAAAACATTTAAGTTTATGGAAAATTAATCGAATTTTTGTATTCAAATCTTGTCTTGCCTGCCGGCAACATTACTTCCGCCTGCGAAGCCTGCGAATAAAACGAGAAATTTAACTTTTTTTTACTTAACCTTGTGAAGTATCTTTTTAGGCGCATGGTGGTGTGTGCGTGTGTGTAGAAGAGAAACGTAAATTTAAGAGAGTTTTTAAGAGAAACCATACAAATATTTTTAACTCAAGGTACTTATGTACTGGCAGTACTAGTTCACAAAGTATGCTTCTAGTCAGTTTCTATGGATGATGTCTAGCTAGTATAGCCACATGAGCAATTTAAAAATTCTAATCACAACGAATGCGTCATTTTATTTGCAACGAGTACACTTGCTTTGATAGAGGTACAACTGGCTATCTTTGTCTAATTCAATTGAAGAGTTCATCAGTTTTTTTTTTTGTGTGTATATTCTTGGATAAAAAGTTAACAAAAGATTGATTACTCACTGTAGATGCGAAACACGTTTTTATCGTGTCTGAGGAAGTATGTGCGACGTAACCTTAGAACTAGAGTTGAAGTTGTTTTCAACTAAATTGCTTTAGATGAATGAGAGATTCTTAATCGGACTGTTGTGGAAGACTGATAACGTAGAGCTGTTATTCCATGGCAGCGAAACGCCTTGTTGAAATAGAACACATAATGAGAACTTCGGTGCCGCCTATAGTTCCATCATCAAATCTTACGCCAATAAAAACTAGGCCGGTAAACTGCAGCAGATGGTGTCTGCCACATTTGGGATTGGTAGCCATCCAAACTAAGCCTTTCGTTTGAGACCGCAGCCGGGGTGTGAAGGGAACATCACTCAACTCGTACTTTATTCATCGTTTCCATTAGTATTATTCCATGTTCGTGAAGGAGCCATCGCCATCAAGAAGATGTTCCACCAATAAGCAGGACAGGTGTGCCCAAAGATTTCTAGCAAGATATCAGAGGACACGATCAATGCTGGGAAGCATCAAAACCACATGTGTCTTACAGACCAGCACTACGTGGATGACTTTGTAGATAACTTCGAGTCCATAGAACAATCCAACATAAAATCAGAGATCCATAAGGATGCCGTAGTGAGAATATCTGGTCGATGGAGGATTTGCCTGGTTTAAGGCCACGCTTAAATGAACCGATTATGACAGAGGATCACCTTGTCTAAATCCTCTGCTGATATTAAAAGTCTTTAAGGAAACAAGGAGCATTTTCCTTCGTCCGTTTTGGATAGGCGGATAAGTTTAACGTGGCGGTAAACTTGCGCCTATTCAGCGCATTCTCAAAATAGGTGACAAAAGCAGCCCTTCCAACCATCCACCTATACATTCAACGCTAGTGGTTCTTAAGGCCATGGAGAACATTATAATTCACCACTTTAGGAGTTATATCAGTCAGTGTATGATTTCAAGTATCAACGTTCCGCAGGGGACTTAATGGTTCCTCTGTATTAAAAATGGAACCAGTGTACCTTGCAGCACAGTGAATTTTAAATAACGCTTTTATAAACCAGTTTCAGAGAGCAACTGATTGAAACACTCTGCAATGTGCCGTTTGCCGAACACAAACGCCAACAATATGTGGTCACAATGTAGCACTAGCATCCAGGAAGTAACCAAAGTAACTCTAGGCTACCAACCAACCCTCGATATGAAATCCTTGGTATGATGAGGAGTGCGTGAAGAAGAAGAAGGCAACAGATTAAGCATATAAGAAGGCGTTGCAAAGAACAATCAGAGCAACGCGGGATAAGTACAGAGCCAGAAGAGAGATGAGAAAAAGAAAAAAGAACCTTCGCGGAGAGAGTCCAGGAGGAAGCACAAAGTGCGAAACTAAAAACCAGGTCGCAGGCTACAGACCAGGAGCTCAGGCTCTTCGAAACAGTGAGGGTAATCTTGTAACCTATCCGCAGGGAATTGTGGATGTATTAAAACAGCATTCCCAACAGCTGCTTGATGGGCATAACCGGGAGAGTGTGATAGGGTATGAAGAAAACCCTAACTTCCGTCGATGAAGAAGTTCTTCCACCCAGCCTAGAGGAAGTCGGCATAAGTGTTAAAAAGCTGAACAACAATAAGGCTGGACGGATTACCATCAGAGTTTTTTAAAGCCGGTGGCGATGTTTTGGTAAGGAACATGCACCAGATTATCTGCAAAGTTTGTGAGGACGAAACCATGACCGACGACTGAAATATCAGCTCTATCTGCCCCATCTTCAAGAGTTACCGAGGCATATCCCTGCTTAATGTAGCTTATCCAGCGTACTTTGTGAAAGACTAAAACCCTTTTGCACCACACTGATTGGCAAATCAAGGATAGACCAAATTTTCACACTGCTACAAATCCTGCAAAAGACCAACGAGTTCCAAGTCGATACTCATCTCTTCATCCCTCTAGCACGCTTAAGAATTCGCAATGCCAGCAGAGATAGTAGATATATTGATTATGACTAGGTCTTTCTATGTAAGTGCTTCAGCAGAGGCCGTCAAACTACACATAGAAACTATTTCTGTACAGATCTGTACGAGCTAAAAGACATCCTACTCAGGAGAGGAAAGAGTTTTCTTCAGGACATAAGATGCGGTAGCGAGATCTGTTCGCAGCTTTACTGTCGATATAAATCACAATAACTGGGTTAATCTTCAGCTAAACGACGACCTGACTGATAGCCATGACACTACAGTGATTAGAGCATCTGAAGGAATTGTGAATGTTAAAGTCTTTTGAAAAGAGAACGGCACCGACTCCTTCGGCTATTTTAGAGCCGTCCGTTGAAGAGCTCTTTTAACTGACTCCAGGCGCTTCTGTCCAGTTTTGTGTCCTTTTAGTCATTTTCAGTGGACAGCATGTCAGTTGATTTAGGAAGACTGCGGTGCTCCACGTTTTTCTCACACCATTGGTTAGTTTCTCTCCATCTTAGGTTTGTGGTTTGCTTCATATCATAAATGTCTATTGACAGCAAGTGCACAGCTTTTGGAGAAGTTCTCAAGCGCTAAGGCAAGCCAAACGCCTTTCTAGAACCGGACACCAAATCATTATGTCATAGGTTAGGATCGGTCTCACGACTACAGCGTACAGCCAGTGCATAATTTTCGGCTGCAGGCCCCATTTGGTAGCTCCTGCTTTTTGCACAAGTAAAAGGCTACCAGGGCAGTTCGTCAGTGTTTCCTCTCCATGAGGGCTTCATGTCTAGATTGAGTGCTAGTTATTTTAAACTATGTATCTCAGAAGGTGCAACATCATCGCAACGAAGTCAAACCTCGCATTCTCTAGCTTTAGAATTAGTGCGTTGAGGACTAAATTCCATAGAAGTGCAGATAGAACATCTCTTTGGAGTGTATCTCGGTGTTAGTTCGGGGTAACGCTAAGAGCCCTTGTAGACATATGGCCTTTTATGACTCAATTACATTAAAAGTCTCCTAATCCATCTTTAATGTCATATTTAAGTCGCCAATAAAATGTTTTAGTAATTTTTATTCGAGAGCAGTAAAAGTTTCATATCATTACTCCGCACCTCTTTACATCACTTCTTACATTTTTAAACAAACCTCACTCGTATTGAATGCCCTTTTGGGTTCATTGGCCTCCACAGTAAGTGTCTTAATCGGCTGTTGGCTGAAGACCTATACTGAATTGAATTCCATTCACCATCCAGTTAGTGGTTTTGGTTTTGCTTTATACATTTAACCATCTCAATATAAACACTCCAAAGCTGTTTTTTTATTTTTAACTTTTATACGCCTTTCGGCTTACGACGAATGAGGGCGCTTCCACTAACCTTGTGCAGAAACCGGTGTGTAGTAGTAATTCGAGCCCAAGTGTGAGTGGCAAAACAAAAAAATGAAGAAAGATCCGCAAATTATATTTCGGTTGGGTGGCTTCGGTTGTAAAAAGAAAGTACCTATATGTACCTTGCGGTCTAGGTGATGATTAAACAGAAAAGTGACACGTGTAGATAGAATTTTAAATGGAGAAAGGAGTCTGCGCCGAATGCGCTATGCTGTATAAAATTACGGTAATTATCTGGTCAAACCGGCTGGTGAGACAAGAATTTCTCTACTTTACATGACCTTGAGTGTAGAATATGTTTTGCAATAAAAAGGAACCTGTCATACTTGATTATGTGTATACATAAATGTCTTTTGATTATAAGTCTTAAGTCCTCCCTTTCAGCTGGTGCAACTGATCCTTAATTAGTTGTTTAAACGGTTCTGCTTCACAAAATAGACAACAGTGACTAGATCAAAAGGATTCCGAAAAATATGTCAACCAATAAACAACGACCATTTGACATTTCAGTGACAGTTCATGCGTGTCAAAATCTCGGTTTTGTTTGATTGCAATGACATTATCATATGTGTCATCGCGATATGCTTTAAGTGTACAATCAAATGTCTATAAATCCAAGTTATTTATGAGTTAATTCTTAAGCTTTCTCGTAAAACCGTTGTCCTACCTGCTGTCACTGCATCAAGTGCATTGTAAACAAAACATTGTCTTTTTATTACGGTTCTTGTCACATTTTGACAGTTGTAAGTATTTTTCTTTTATTGCTAAAACCATTGAACTTTGTGTAAATAAAAATTCTTGTCACAAAAGATGGAAAGGAAAAGAGATAAAAATGTATCAAGTGTCTTTGGACTTTTATCAACGACCGCAATCCTTCAAGTTGAGTATACCACTATTCTTAGAACAAATTAATGGGAATAGGTACCTACTATCAGTTAATTTGATGATAAGAATGTCTTGTGTTTGTATCTGTATCCACGGATCTAGGTCTTCAATCAATTTTGTGCTGCCATATAACGTTTTGTTTACTTAAAATATGCAGTCAGGCTGGTGCGGTTGAATTTTGTATAAAAATATCATTAGGATCGACTTGTTGAGAGTCGTAACACACGCTACGAAGACCAATCATGAATGCAGTCAACTAGATAACTATCTTAGACAAGAGAAATCTTAGGGTATCAGGGGCTATTGGATTGTCCAACTTCAAATGCGAACTGATGTTTGTTTAAGGGATTGTAAGGATTCTAATCTACATGTTGTTTCATAAGTTTACACCTTTTATAGATAACAATGTTAAAATGCAGTCAAAAGTTGACGTTTACTGGATCTAAGGTCCATCAAAAGGTCTTGTGGATTTCTTCAAGCTCCTACTTAACATTTTCTTCTATCAGGCGACGAATGGTGCCGAATATCATCTGAACAACTATGAAACATTTGACAGCACTTCTTCTAAATCAGTATTTGGTTCGGCTTTTTTTCTAAAAAGGTTGGCATCACTCTTTTCGAAGGTTCGCTACAGAACCATGTTACATGATTTTGTGACATCAAAATTGAACAAATTTTGG
Source organism: Criorhina ranunculi (assembly GCA_951813785.1). Classification (NCBI taxonomy): domain Eukaryota; kingdom Metazoa; phylum Arthropoda; class Insecta; order Diptera; family Syrphidae; genus Criorhina; species Criorhina ranunculi. Next base: position 30,572,747 of record OX638381.1, read on the forward strand.
GTCGGAGTACTGTCGGAGGCTGTCCCCGCTTAAGCAAGAATACACTTAGACCGAAATGTATGTAGTTCCATTGTTATACCACAAAGTGTACCAAATTACCAGCACCAGGAGCCTTGCATGATGGCTTTCTAGTGGCTTCAAGCAATACTCCGTGAAGGCTCCTACTATAGCTCTTACGCATTTTCTATTTATAGATAGAAGCCTATTCGTTGTCTTGAGATCCAGGTTAGACCAGATTAATCTCGACGAAAGACGATCTTGACTTTAGTATCTTGACCAGATTTTATAGATTCTAGAGAAGCAGACGGTTTCTCTCTATTGTCAACCTGCTCCCTCCTTTGCCAGCTTGTTTGCTCTGCATTTGCCTGTTAGCGATCTCATTTGGAGGCATGCGACATTACTTTACCAACATAGATTGTATTGTCGTGGATGTCGAAGACTTATACTAACAGTTGGCGCAGTTAAGAGAATCGCAGTTAAGAGAAAGGAAACAATGCTAAGGTTTCATTCATCGGGCATGCTCTCGTCGGACCATATTTTGCCGATGACTTGGTGCATGTTCCTTATCAAATCATCTCCCGCTGATTTTAATAGCTTAGATCCAGCGGTTTTGTTTGACATCAGTTTAGATATGGCTGCCTTTACTTTGCCCATTTGGACGGAATTATTGGCTAACATCGTCCTGGTTGAATGCTTCATAGTTCTGCCTGACAGCGGAATTTGATTCGTCATCGCCGTTATACAATCTGCAGGAATAATCTTTCCAAATCCTCAGCATCGACTGCGATTCTGTTACTTTGTTCCCTTGTTCGTCTCGACTTACCTTTTGGCAAAACTTCGGAACCTCATTCCTAGGAGTAGCATCACTCAATTTCCTCGACCACACGCTTCCCATGCTTCCCCATTTTCCTTCTGAGAAGCCGATGTTCGCCCTTTCTCTTCTACTATCAGAGCTCGCAAGTAGCTGTGTAGTCCATCTATTCAGCGCCGCTGAAGTTAAGGTTCGTAAAAATCTGCAAGACTCTATCTATGCGTTGGTCATGTATTAGATATCGGGATACTTGTAAATCCCGGCAACGAAAGATTCTAAAGAAGACCCTCATTGTTTCATGATCGCCTTAAACTTAAAACCGAACAGAAGATCACGGATTTTGTCACGTGCTTCCATCGAAGACCACTGTCCAAATCTAAGTCTTATCTACGTCATAAATTTCTCACTTTAGACAATCCTCGACCTTGTAATCAATTCAAAGTAACATTTGCCCTTGGATCTAATCTCTCTCGATATCTATCCATGAAAATTCTTAACTTGAACTACTTTTCGTTTGCAAATCTGTCAAATCGAACTGCGTGTTGTCATAAGGCTTATCAATGTGTGGCAAATACATATAAATTCTTTTGACACTGAGGGTCATGTTCACTGATTAGGGGGGGATCACTTATTGAACTTGGTCAAGATTTCTTAGCAATTAATTTGAATTTAAAATGCAAATGTGTGTGGATAGCCATCGATCGACAGATAAAAGTCATCGTTGACATTTCAAATTTCTAATTGATCAATTCAATCCACACCCACCTTCGTCTTTTTTTTTTTTCTGTCATGGAACAACTTCAAGGTGAACGTGATATTTTTTGTTCAGCTAACCGTTAAATGTCACTAAAAACAGTCGCAATTAATGCTTGAAATGCACGATCGACGATTTTACTTTGACGTCATGAAAGACTGATGCCATGTGTACATTTTTGGTTCCTATACTCGTTCGTATTACAGTTGTTTCTGTTAATTCTTTAAATTTCACAGTTTAATTAAGTTAGCATTTCTTAACAAATCGATGAAGCGAAACGGAAAACCGGAATATGGATAGGATTCATGGAATTCTGATTGAAGCAAAGTATTTCTATTTTTTGCTGCGCAAAACCGATAACAATGCTCATGTCGATTGTGGAGCAATGTTTCGTTGAATGGTTGTTAGAGGAAATTGCAATTGTGCTTACCCCGCACGGATTGCATGAATTCCACAGCCAGTAGATGCTAGAACGGAAAAAGGAACTCAAATGAAGTATGTCAACGATCTTGTAGATTTTTATTTGGAAAATTAATCTTCAGATGGAAAGAGTGGCAACAACTGTCACAACGAAAGATGTCTCAGTCTAAAGGGTTACTCTGCAGGGTGGCTTATAGTGGTGAATGAACTGCTTAGCATCCTGAGAGAGGTGGAATGCAGCGTTATATCTTATGCAGACTACATTGCGATAACTATGTACATTGGAGGAGTCTCCTCATATAATAAGAGAGCTGATGGGATAAGCTCTGACTAAACAACGTGATTAAATGGACAGACAAGGTAGATCATTCAGTCAACACCGCAAAGACGGAACTGTTCACAAAAACATATGATGCACCTCCAAGGCCAGATTCTTGATAAAGTTGGCAGCTTAAGATACTGACCATGCCAAGAAGGCTTCGCTTGTTCTTTATTCCTGTCGTAGAGCTTTCGGCAATCGATGTTAAATATTTCGAGGGATTATTTCTGGAGACTGTATAACGGCGATGACGAATCAAATCCCGCTGTCAATGTTAGCCAACAATTCCGTGCACCCGAAGTGGACAATGTTAAGATAACCATATCTAAACATGAATCAAACAAAGCTGCTCTCCCTTACGAAAAAGCTTGGTAAGGAACATGCACTAACGACTAGGAGCATGCCCGATGAATGAAAACTCGGCATTGTTCGTCCGCTCCTCTAAACTGCGCCTTGAGCCCTTTTGTCAATAATCTGATTCGCCCAGAAAAATCCTCCACCGACCAAATTTTCACACTACAGGAGAGCTAGGAGAAAAACCAGGAATTCCAAATCGATACCCACCACTTCTTTATTTCAAGGCCGCGTTCCGCGTATGATAACATTTATAGAGACGAGCTATACAGAGCAATGTCTAGTTTTGGTATCCCTGACAAACTAGAGAATGCAAGCCCCTCCATCAAAGTCGACAAAGACCTCACCGAGAATGAAAAAGAAATGATTTAGACAAGGTGATGCGATATCTTGTGATTTCCTGAACCTCATGCTTGAAAGAATTGTGCAAAACTCATACGCCTAGGAGAACCAAAGAAACGCTGTATAGAACACTCATCATCTCCGTCCTGGTTTACGGTATAAAAAGGTGGACTTTCCCAAAGCCAGATGAAAGTGTCCTTGGAATCTTAGATAGAAAATATCCTATTTATGTTGGTGACACATGAAGGAGAACCTTCAATCATGAACTGTATGAACGACATCGACCTAGTATCCAACGTCTAGGAAGCAGAGCGAAGGGTCTTCGAATTCATTCCAGAGGGACAAAAACCTTAAAATAGCGGAAAAGTCATTGTAATTGTTACATCATTCCATCGACGTCACTCGATAAAATCAAATAAATGAATAAGTGAACCATAAATGAACGTAGATTGGAGGATGCCCTCATTTAATGAGCCTTATCTACCACTTCATATGACAATTGATAAATACATTTCGGATTTTATGACACCCCTTCGTCATCGATAAAATATTACTTTTTCTGTCAGTAAGCAGGTGCTGCCGGTGAATTAATTGATTTCGACAAGCGTAAAGGATTGTTCATAATTTGGGCCGATCTTTATCGCACTGTGATTCGAATTAGAATTCGAATGATTGGCAGTACAAGTTGTTCTTATCGAGATCTAAGAACGCAATCCAAACCAATTGAAAGTGGATTTAAAAGACCACACGAAGACGGAGTTTTTATTGGGGTCAACATAGTTTTAATTATCTTGAACAAATAATAATTGACCTCTCGTATGGTTGTAAATATATTTGCTGATTATAGCGTAGAACGGTATACAATCATCCGAGACATGTTCAGATGATGAGGCTTATGTTGCTCTTCTTATTCCTACCTCACGGCTTTGGATGCGAAATGTGAAAATAGATTTAATTAGGTCAATCTTGATGTGACAGCAAATGCAGACCGAATTAGCTGATAAAGGATGAGACAGGTCAGAACCTTTCTTAAAATAGAAAGAAACTGTCTGCTTCTCTAGAATTGATAAAGTTTCGCGTTGATACTTACGAGTAAGCTGCCCTTGCGACAAGATTTACGTAGTTTTCATCGCACCTAAAGTCTAGGTTACGAGAGAAACTAAGAATATTGTTCTCGGAGGTGGAAATTATCTCTTTTTCTAGAATTCCGTGTCTAATTCGAGCTTTGGCGAGACAATCATACAAAAAAAAAAAACGCTCGGTCTAGAAGTCTTTCAATCTTTTAAGCGAAATCTATCAAGCTACAGGAGAAGTAGATAGGTAGGTAGGTAGAGGTGGATGTTAAAAAAAAAACTCGTGGCGAAAATATCGTTTCGATTCCACATCTCACGAGCTGTGGCTCTGTGAGAAAAAGTGTAATCAGAGACTCTCAGATCTATCCGATGGTACTAAGGAAGCATCAGTTTCCCAATCATTTTACTCGAGATCTCCTTAACATTGTCAAGGAATGGCTCCAGCTGATGGCGACGATCTGCAGAGAAAGTGAACGACCGTTTTTTTTTTTTTATTCACATCCTTTGACAGTGTGTGTTGTGGAGTAAACGAAACTTCGCTGCGTGATTTACAGTTGGCCAATGGTCAGTACTGATCCCATCGATATCTAAGCGAATCCTGCTAAGGAATTCGTTCGTCCTCGTCTTGTAATAGGTTAGCTATATTGTTCTTGATATTGCATAACTGTTAAGCTTGGGTATGGAAGTATGTTACCTTAGCTGCTCGGAGAGTGAGTTGTGAAGAACAACTTCGGCTGGCCAGTTCGAAGCAAAGTGAATCAAAGTTTTAAACAACGCTGAGAGGGTTCTCCACCTGTCGTTTCTATGTTTCAAATGCCGGCCACCTAGCTTGTTAGTTCGAATAAGTCTAACAGCCGCCGTATAGGTACCTTCAAACCAGTGTCTTAAGACTGGTAGAGTCCTACACATATGTAAGCTTGTAGTATAGGTTTAAACACTATTTCTTATCCTAAAGGGTAGATCCATATTGATGACAAGTACACCATGTGTACATAAAGTGTATCACTATGCCGGCATTTTGACGCAATCCTGAAGATACCTTGCCACGTGTACAATTTCGATTATTTTTTTGCGTCTGGCATTTGGAAATGATGCAACGTCTGCTAATACACATAATCTCCAAAACCAATGAATCGTCGCCCACATCATAAACCCAAACCAACATCCGTCAACCATATGAATCCACCGCAACCGCAACCCATATTTTTATCCAAACTCTAGTCTTTTGGAGCGACACATTGTGCAAACTTATGCCCATTCGAGGGATTGGCGGATCAACTATAAAAAAAAGGAATAAAAACTTACTCTTAGCAATAAAAAGATAAAATGATGCAACACCTCATCTGTTTTAGATGCAAACATTAATGGCATTCACGTTAGTGAAAGTAAACATGTTTATTTTTTGCTTCAAATTGATTTACATAATTGAGCCCATTAAACACGAGCGCCAAAGTTTAGCGTGAAATTCGATTCGAAATAAAAAGAAAGTTTGCAACAGCAACTCCCACCACCATTCACTTACCTCGATATTGCCCATCGTTTGAAACGATGTGAACACGAACATAAAACCAAATCCCAAAATCAAGACGTTCACCAGTTTGATATCCATGATGATGTTTATTTTGTTTTAATCCAAACAAATTGAAAGTATTTTTATAATCTCACTGTATTTACACTGTGTAGACTGTATGCGCGCACAACAAAGGGAGACAATTTATTGTTTCCTTTTTGGAGAATCACAACTTTTCTACTCTGGTTCACTGGAACATCATCATCTCGGGCAGAGATTTATCACGATAATTTCAATTTAATGCGCGTTCAATTAATTAGAAATGATAACACACCAGCACTTCCTCATTTGGGAGCAGACTTTTGTTGTTTTCTTATTTTACTAACGAGTCTGTTGGATTTTCCACAAACAAAATGCACGGGTGTAAAATATAAAGTAGTTACCGCATGCAAAACAAGTGGACAAACTGCCAAGTGTACACTTCAAGGGGAAAGAATGTAATGAAACTGAGAATGAAAACAAAAACGAAGAAGGTTGTTTGATAGTGGTCGATTGCTTTTTGGAGGCGTTTTCAGTGGGCGCAATGTGTGGAGGAACAACAATTTCCAGTTGAATGCATAATAAAGTTGAAATGGAGCAATGGAGGGGAAAATGTTGGAGCAACGAATTGATGGAAATAGACGAAATGCGAGAAATGTCAAAATATTTGTGATGTGATACGTATACCGATACCGATTGGGAAGTCAGTCGGTAAGGTAGTCTTATGTTGGAAAACATAATCATATTTGTAAATAATTTAAAAAAATGTTTAAATTCACACCAATTAAGTATTAAATTTTATGTTCAAATAAAAAACATGTTGTGAAATGTAACTCACTTCAATAAGTGACAACTGATGTCTACTATAACGTTTTAAAAGCAATAAATGTTCCAAGTCCTCTCTATGTACTTAGATTAGATTAGAATTTGAGGTGGTCCTTAATTCCTTATCAATGCGGCCGTCAGTGGACCTATTGTGATACTCTATGTACTTACTTAACAGGCCAACCACCTTTAGAGGGCCATAGCCTGAACTAATGCCGCCTTAAATCCGTTATGGTCCCGGGCACGCTGCTTTCAAGGTTTCTAGCGTCCACGATTGCTTGATCTTTACATTGGAGGTTTAGTCTCCCTTTTCCCAGGTGACTGGGATTCGAACCTCTTGAACACTCTCTTAGTTCTTGTCCATTCGCTCGATGTGGTTAATCCAGTACAGTCAATGGATTTTTGCTTTCCGGACTACATCTACATCTTTGTACGACTAACACCAAAATGGTGGGTCCATTTTCTTCTTTCTTTCCAGTGTGGTGCCGCGAAAAACGTTGGTTTGTGACTAAAACCTAAGTCAGCAGTCCAAAGTTGTAAACACTTATCCACGGCAACCGCTGCTGTCTAGAATATTTACTTAGCCAATCGAAAAACAAACCTCTGAGAGATATTTGTCTTGAAAAAGCTTTTCAATCCGCCATTCGGAGTTGGTAATAAAAACTATATCCATGGTCTGTGGTGTGTTTTTACTTCAGAAACACAAAGATGGTATTGTTGGTCGATCGAAGAGAAAAAATAGCCCGTAGCTTGGTGAAGAACGTCAAAGGAAAACAACTTGAAGCTGGAATCTTAAAAGATTTGCTTATTTGCTTCCAATCAACAGATTTATCCATGTTTCCTATCGCTTACAACACTCTAGGGATATGTTTTTGAAGTCAAAAGTTATTTTAAATGTTATCTTTGCATATTTCTCGCATTTATACAAAACATTTTCAAGGATATCAATTTAAAATCTCCCCTAAATGCTGCTTTAAATTTTTCAATAAAATTTTAATTTCCTCTTTAACACCTCTGTTCAATAAAGCTAAACTGAAACTGAACTACCCACTCGGCTGAATATGATGGCTACGTGACGCGTGTACCGTTGACAAGTATTGTTTTTCATTTCCAAAAACAGCAGCTGCAAGCAAAAATACATTTGATGGCCACCCTAATGCCAATTCTGACATTTCACTTGGCAAATGGCGGACGTCTTTGTGTATTTTCTTACGTTGTTGAGTTAAGTTAAAAATTTCCACTCGCATTTAATGTAAAAGAAAATTATAAAAACATTCAATTTGCGTGCAAAATAAGTGAAAAATTAAATAATTCAATAAAGAACTATTTATTTATTGGTTTTCACTTTTGTGTGTGTGTCGATTCGTTTTTTTTTTCGTATAATGTCAGCTACGCGCCTCAACGCAGCCGAAAAAGATTTGGAAAAATTCATTAAATTTCTCGCTCTAAAGTCCACTCAAGTGGTGGTTCAATCGCGGCTCGGTGAAAAAATCCAAACACAATGCAATCCGCTTGCAACTGGTAATGATTGGTTCAATATTGTTATTCAAGATCATCCAGACGTTAATGCCGAGACGAAAAAAGCCCTAAATCTAGCACCAGGTGAGACTATACTCACACGATTGCCTCTCTGTGTGGAGATTTCTTTGAAAACGTTCGAAGGGGATCAGATGATCCTTGAAGTTTGGTCACTGGATTTACAAACGCCTGCAGAAGGGAAAAACGAACAGGTTTTGAAAGCCGCCCACGCCATTTACAATCGCATGGGAATTCTATTGAAATCGTTGATTTCCCTAACTCGTGCAACACCTGCATACAAATTATCACGTCGTCAGTGTCCAGATTCGTATAGCATCTATTACAGGGTGTATGTGGATAAACCTCAAGTGCATACGCTAGGTGAGGGCTATAAGAACGTCAAAGTTGGCCAATTGAACACCATTGTTGGCAGTCTAACCATGTCGGTGGCGTATCGCACCCAAATGACTATTTCCCCCACTACCCAGTATTCGGACACTGCAATCATGCTGAAGAGTGATCATTTCCTGAAAGATCAAAGTCCAAAACACATTCGATATCATCACATCAAGAAGGCGGGCGAGAGGAAAGTCATCGACATAGATAAGCCCCTGAGACCCGGAGCCTTTGTTGACCTGAAGAAGATCAAGCAGTACACAGAAAACGATTATATATTACCCGAGACGCCGCCATTCGATTGGCTTATTAAGAAAAATCGCGCTGAAAGTGGTAGCTCCTGGCATGAAGATGGTACACAATCGCCTATTGCCACCTCGAACAACAATAACAATGCGAACTTCAAGAACTACGAACAACAGTCGCCAATCAAAAGCCTATTGGTTCCTGTCCCTGTGGAAGAGAGAAAGAGCAGAAACACTTCAAGAACATCATTACCACCCGACGATGACAACCTGCTGAAGGAGTTGAACTTTCCCTTCGCCAGCCCCTCGTCACATGTTGACGATTTGGCAAAATTCTACCGTGATTGTTATCACGCTCCACCCCTACACTCCTGCGAGCCGAATGTGGTATCCGAATCCAAAGGGAACACTATCGATCCCGTGGACGACCTATCGAAACAACTTGAATTGTTCGAAACATCGCTAGAAACCTATGACATCCTCGTATCGCAGCTGGGCTGCTCGACGACGTCCTCGAAGAGCAGCAGCACGAAGAGCAACTAGAGTCCGCTGCCGTACGTACACCACCCCCAAGGAGAGAGTCGCTGATATTGATATTTAAGGAATCATTAAGATCGCTTCTGACTATTTTTCTATGTATTTATCACTAGATAGGGATATTTTATTATATTATCGCGTTAATTTTTGTACACTCATATGTATTTTACTGAACGTTACTCAATCAGAGAGAGAAGCAGCGAGCCAACGCCTCTCGTTCGGTCTTGTTATACACGATAGATTATTATTATTGCTAAACAGAGGAATAAAACTATTATATTATATTATACAAAATAGCGGGTGTAGATCATAGCAAAAACTGTTGATTTACACACGAAGATACACGAATGCATAATGTTTACTTAATTGTTTGTTATTTTTAACTTGTTTACTTCAGTTTTGACTATTTTTTTTTTTTTTTAAAGAGTATGGCTTTCTAGCATCTCTTGTAACTTTTCCAATAGAATACAAGTTAGGCTACAAATATTTTTGTAAATAAAAATAAAAAAAAGAAAAAAACAAATTACGGCTATTAATGGACAGCTTTAGAAGAAAAGAATTTTGTTTTCGCAGTTTTATTTTGTTGATTCATTTGCGTTTTGTGCTCCCTTGTCCCCTTTGATCCGGTTGATCTGTTCAGCTTACGTCGTAGCGTATACATATTTGCTTTCCCATTAGCAACAAGTTGTGTTAAGCTAAAGCTGCCTCTCAGCTGCAATTGGTTTTTTGTTTTTCTGAAAAAAATGTGTGAATTTGTTGTTAGATAATTAAATAATTTTATTATTCGCCGGGCCAATGTTTACGTATACAGCGAATATTTTTAGAATCACTCCTCGTGGAAGGAAATCATTTTGTTATTTTTCTTTCATTTACAACTTGCTCGCTCGACAAAAGAATTTTTGCATTTTTTTTTTTCTTGTTTTATTTTGCCTTGTTGCTATCGGCGAACGACGAATGTGTGTGGGTCGTTTTCTATAGAGAGAGGGGCGTTTTGGTTATTGTAGTTTGGACTGTAGGTACATATATGTACTAGTATACACTTTCTACTGCACTTCTTAGGTTGTTTTGTGTTGCTTGGCGTGTGCTGGTTTATTAATCGTTTTCTTCCGCTGTGGAGAGTATAATGCGTTTCAAGTAGATCGGTTGGAATGTGAAGATGGATTGAATGGATGACTTATCAGTTCGGAATTTGTGCACTCTCATAACTTGCGTAATGTGTATTGACGCGTAATATTTTACTTTTAAAAGTCCTTCAACTGGTCAATTACCTTTTAGGTAACTTTTATAACTAAGTGACGCGGTCATAAGATTACAGTCAATAGCTACGAGTACGTTCGAGGAAGTAAACATACATATTTAAATGCATGTGATAACTTTGAACATCAGCGACCTTGGGAGGAATGGGGGAAAAAGAATTCATGATCAGAATTGTACAGATTGCCTTGGATTTAGGAAAAAAAATTGTTTTTGAAGAAGATCTCGGTGCAAGTTAAAGTGTATTCAAATATATTAACCAACGAACGTGATGTCGACACGTCATGATGAGAAACAAGCTAAGCCCGTCTGAAACAATTCGTATTGTAAATTTTAGTTCAAGGTCATATACGGATCAGTTCAGAGGTTTAAACTAGATCTACTTTCTGACGCAGAGAATGTAATTAGGAAGTCGTTTGTTTACTGGTAACCGGTTACACTGCTGTTTGAAATTCTTAATCGAAATTCTGATAAGTTTGTTGTTTCTTTTTTTTGTACCGGTTAAACATTTTTACCTTTTCTGATGAATTGCAGCTTTTTTTTGTGAGAAAAAAACAAGATCAACAGACAAAGGGGGTGCTGATAATGATTGCAACTAATTTCGCTGGAAAGGGGCAATATTGCCGCGTCTTGGACTTCAAAATATGAAAACATTTAAAAATCAGTGGTTAAACTGGTCACTCAAGCAATCGATGTATGTACATACATATGTAGGTACATGAGTTCTTCATACAAATTGGCGGGTTTTTCCCTCGGCTATCGTAAACAGCTTAGGGGTAAACCCACTTACGACCAAAACTAGTTTACTTTACAAGCAAGGTAGGTAGGTATCTATTTTGGACATCACATGAGGAGAGGGTATTTTTCCTATTGAACAGTGCGAAATGCCTGCGGCTTTGATCAGTAATTTGAAGTGGAAGAAGAACGTTCTAGAAAAATTACTGATATCTGGTTGTATAAAATTATCATGAGAAGTTACTGATCGACGGGTGTCTAGTTTAGTGGATTTCAATGAGGAAGGTCAGGAACTGTAAACTAAACCATTAGGAATGGACTTTCAGAACAAGCGAGGTACTTTATTCAGGTGAATAAAGCTCCCGTTCCAGTGTTCATTTCAGATCCGACTGTGTAGAAGATTAGTTCTTTAGCGGCGCAGACTATACTCCCATTTTAACAGCCCTACCTTTTAAATTACTATTTGAGGCAAGGGTTTTTGGGTGAAAAGCACCCCCTGTAAATTTCCAAGCAAAGCCTTGACATAAATTCGCATTTGTTAGCCACTATATCCACATATCTCTTGATAAGGAAGCAATTGGTAGTGGGATAATGATGCGCTTTTATACTTAAAAGATGCATTCTTCTACTCTTAAACTAACACACAGTCGGTGATTCGATCGAAGAGACCCCTCCTCTAAGTAAGCTGTGCATTCCAATTATTATCTTCAATTTGCACCCTTTCCGCTTCAATTTTCATTGCTTCATATCTCAATTTATTTTCCAGTGTGTTACCTACACCATTAATAGCATGTTTTAATAAAAAAAAACAAACGAAAACATTTTGTTTCACGATAAGCTGACTTGGTTATCAGCTTCAAATAAAGCTAAGTATTTCCAAATCTACATACATATGTATACCGATAGAAGTAGAAGTTGCTAAAAACTGCAAAAAAAGAAAAAGAAATAAAATAAATTTAAATGATTAACAAGTTGTTGAGTTCAATGTAAACAAACAAACAAACACTTAACCTGGTTGAAATGTTTTTGGGGGGTAACCTTTATCCACGACTTATTATAGTCGCCAGTTTTCTTGAAACGTGAGATTTGATAATGGAATAATGCTTTTTATCTTTTCTTTTTTTGATTGAGTTACCTGATACCATATCTATTCCGTAAATAGTTCCCCTTGAGTTCATTTTGTTCTGCTTAGTCTGTAAATTCTTTGAAATGTGTTTTTTTGATTTATATTTATATTTTTAGAAAAAAAAAAAAAAAAATAGGTACCTACCAGCTGTTTGTAACTATTTAAAATGATTAAAATTGTTAAAGGTCATCACAAATCAATTGCGAACAGATGTGATTATTTTTGTTTTTCTTTTAAAGAACGTCTTATTGAGATGGATTAAAGCTGACCTTTTTTTTGTTTTCGCTTGTTGTGGATTAAAAACAAAATTTGAATTACGTTTCAGTTAACAGTCTAGACTGTTTGTGGGATTCTAGTTTACAGTCCTAAGTTTATTCAACAAAAACATCTGGTGACTGATCAAAAAATAAAAGATAGTCCGTTTAACAAGTATCAGAAAGATCAAAGTGCGAGGACAACAGGATCGTGGTCAAAATGGGAGACCTAGATCGCCCTCCTCCATTAGACTTTCTCATATTTGGCCATCATTAGACCTATGATAACTTATGCATGGTTTCATGGCTGACTTCAAAAAATGTCCCAGAGATTTCGGAAGAACGCAGCGGCGCTTTCGTCAGCATCGAGGGGGAAGCGGCGAAGATGGGTTTAACGGTCAATTAGGGCAAATCCAAGTTACTTATTTCAACAAAAAAGGATAACCAACAACGATGTCTTGGACAGAACGTCAACCTAGACGTTACTAACTTTGAAGTAGATAGGGACTTTGTTAAGCTAGGCTCTGCTATTAATTCAGACAACGACACCCTCGCTGAGATCAAAGGAAGAATAATTCTTGGCAATCGCTGTTTCTTTGGGCAAAGAAGGCAATTGAGTAGCAAAGCCATCTCTCGAACAACTAAAGTGACCCTTAATAAGGAGTTACAACGAACTGTACGGGTTGTACAGCAAAATCGACACAGCCAGAAAAGTGAAGATCCAACGACTGAGGTGGCTGGGTCATGCAGAGCAGATGGACACCTATGCTCCGGTCGTCGAATCCACACCGGAGAGACAAAGCAGAAGTGGAAGATCCCGACTTAGGTGGCGCGCGCAAGTGGAAAGGGATCTCAATCAACGTAGCGCTGAGATGCAGTTAGCTAAAGGTCGAGCTGGCTGGAGATGCTTGTTAGTTGGGGCGCAGGTTTACCAAGGACTTTTGCACTGTCTTAAGTAAGGAAGTAAGTTATTATTGAAATGGCCAATATCAGTAGAACCATTCCTTCCATAGCCTCAGTTCATTATGAAATCTGGTCATGCACATACAAAATGAATCGAACAACAGATGAAGAATCTATTTTTTTAAAACAAGTACTGATACGTTCAGTACAGCAGGGTTTAAAATGTTTTATATAAATACTACAGTCATTCTTAAAAGAGTTTTACTTCCCAGCCAAGAGAAACAGCGCTTGACAAGAATAAATTTACCCTTGATTTCTGCATTGGTGTCTTATTCATACATCAGCAGTCTATGTATCTTTCTATCTAGCTCTTTGAGTCTGCGTGCACAACAGAACCCCAATCATGACCCTGCAAACTGTAACTCGTTATTTTCCTGAAACGATGAGGTAAGGCTCTCGAACAAACGTCCACATCGGCTCTTTAAACCGATTCTGGATCGCTTTGAAGCTCTCGGTGATTTAACTAACAGATTCTTTTCACGCAATTTGTAAACAACAACTTGTGAAGCTTTAAATTTCACAAATTTAAGGATAAACGCTCAGAAGAAGATCAAAGTCGAGCAATTTTTTTTATTTTTTCTTTCCAACAAAATTGATTGTTCAACACATGTATTGTGTAGTATTTGTCGAGTAAATAAATAATTGTTGAATTACATAAACGCAAGATTTTCGGTGCACGAAAATGAGTGTAAATCTTCAATTATACAATTCCGTCGAGAAGTCATACAAAAATCTATAATTCCTACTTCCGGTAATGATGGCATCATTTCTATCTATTAGACTTGGCATTATTGATCACTATAACAACTGTCAAACGTTGCCAGGTGCCAAAACTTATTTCTGACAGTTGTCAATTAATCGTATTAAACATAACACAAAATTTTCTTAGACAAATATTTTCTTTTATTTAATCTATATTTTAATTTATTTATTTAGTTAAATAAGGTAAATAATTAAAAGTGATATTCATAGTATTTTTGTGCAATAGAAATTTCTCCTTAATTTCTACATTGTACGGAATATTTCTCACAACAGAAATTCACTCCTACGTTAGAAAAAAAAAAATTCTCAATCTTGTTCTACATCCAAATTAGGGAGAGGCTCCGTGTCATCGACGACATACATCATCCTATCTTCAGAGGAAATTTAAAAAAAAAGAAAAAAAATTAATTAAATAACTTACCAACCATAATGCCACCCGTCGTTGAGTAAGCATACATTTGTGCAAACATTCTAATCCACTATATCATTTTCCCAGCATTTAACATTCAAAAGAAATAGAAAAGTTGGTTCCCTTACGATGGCCATGGCATTCTTCACACCTTTTATGGAGGAAAAACATTTTCCACATAATTTTCTCCTTCTTTCTCTCTACATCATCCAATTCAAATAAACATAACATTTCTATTTTTAAGAATAATGCTTATGTTTTGTCGTTATAACACCGCACCTATCGCTTGTTTAATGATTAATTTTGTTTTTTATGTTCACTTTTGCATTGTGTGCCAGTGCCAGTGCCATTGCCAGATGCTTTCGTCACATGGATGACGTCATGTTTATTTATCATTGAATGAATGAAATTATTAAACCCACAAGTGGGAGGCAGAAGCTGAACACCACTTGAATACAAAAAATATTAACATAAACCACGCATTGGTAGCACATTTAAATGGTCGCAAAAATGTGGCATCAGCAAGTTTCTCAACAAAATTTGAGAAAAGATTTTTTTTTTTTTTGCGATCAAAAGGGCTTTGGCAGTGTGTTTCGCAAAAAAGAGTTCGTTTCAAGTGTGATTCATGCAACTCAAGTGTTTTTTTGAGATAAGGAAAGCCAGTCATTTGCTTGTTTAAGATATAGACAGTCTTAGACTAAAATTGTAACGCTACTGACAGGTTTTCTCTAACAAATTTTCCAAAATGATGTACTCAACAGCTGAAGTGTAATTTTCATAAATCATTTTGCTTTTAACAAACAATTTTCCAATAATTTTGTGAATTTTTTTCCAATGATAAATTGTATATTTCCTTTTAGAACTACGGCAGCTAACATGTCTCTGGGTACAATGCAGTGTTCTCGCTGCGCCGAGGGATTTGAGCCACATGAGAAAATTGTGAATTCCAATGGAGAACTCTGGCATACCCAGTGTTTTGTGTAAGTTACTTTGGCAGATCCAATTTCATATTAACTAACTGATTTTGTTTTTAGCTGTGCTCAATGCTTCCGTTCATTCCAAGATGGAATTTTCTATGAATTCGAGGGCAGAAAGTACTGTGAACGTGACTTTCATGTTCTTTTTGCTCCGTGTTGCAACAAATGCGGAGAATTTGTCATCGGGCGGGTGATTAAAGCAATGTCAGCCAATTGGCATCCAAACTGTTTTCGGTGTCAGATGTGTGCCAATGAATTGGCCGATTCTGGATTCATTCGGAATCAAAATCGAGCCTTGTGTCATGAGTGTAATGCACAGGTGAAGGCAGTTGGATCGGGCAAATATGTTTGCCAAAAGTGCCAGTAAGTATTAATTTTAATAATTTCGTATGTGGAAAGCTCAGCAGAAAGCTTTCATATTCTGTTTCTGTTTCTTTCGATAAGGTAAAGCTCAATTTCTGATCATATACAGTTCGAAAATTATCAGCTTTAGGAAGACTTTAATATGCCTCTATAAAAGTCAGTGATTCGTATCGATTTGAAATATTTATCATCGATTCTACTGATACTTTGCACTGTTGTAAAATTAGTTTAAAGAGGTGTGCAACAGAAAATACTTTAGACGAAACCTCTGTAGTAAACGGATTGTCATTTTCTCTGACAGTCAGGCAGCGATAAGGACCCGGGTTCATATCGTGCTGACTCAAAGTTTTCTTGGAGCTGCCCAAACATCCTTAAGAAACCAGCTGCTCACAGTAAAATCACGATCAATTATGTCCTCTGAGGCCAACAAAATTTCTGATGAGATCGCTAGACAAGGATCTGAATCAACATTTAGCCACGTAAAGTTGGAGCGTCACATATCCAAGAAGGTTCACAGACTATTGACAAGTGATGCCTATATTTTGATCTCTTTCCCACTCGACACTTGAGAAACTGTTGTACATGAGATTCTCCCCATTACATCAATCATATAGAGCAGGCGATAAGACAAAGGTGCTTTGTTGCTCTTGAGCAGCAACACCAGGCTGATTTTTTTCATTGTTTTGAGAAAGTTTCTTCTCTCAGGAGTTGTAGACGTCGGCAATAGTTCGGGCATAGGGCAAGTTTGAATGATCGGTTTGGTATTTCATCTAGCTATAGACAACTAGAAGCTATTCGGTGCGGCCTATTGCCATCATCAGCTAAAGTTTTTCTTCCTAGTGATGTTGCTGGTTGTGATGGAAGTAAAGACATTAGCCTTGGAAAGCTTGATGGTAGATCGCCCTGATTACTCATTTTACTCATAACAACTGTGTGCGCCCAATTGTCTACAGTCTACTGACCGATTATTTGCTGTCCAAATGTTGACTGTTTAAGGAATTTAGTGAATAAAACTTAAATTAATTTGTTTTCAGTGGTCTAATCGACGATGAACCACTTCGTTTCCGTGGAGAAGTCTATCACGGATACCATTTCAATTGTACATCATGCGGAGTCGAATTGGATTACACCGCTAGAGAAGTCAAAAGTAGGCCTGGATTTGCTGCTAACGATATGGTAAGTGTAGCTTTCACAAAAAATTCTCTCAGATTATTCACATAACTACAATTTTTTTTTTTTTAGAACGAGTTATATTGCCTTCGATGCCATGATAAGATGGGTATTCCCATATGTGGTGCTTGCCGTCGTCCAATCGAAGAGCGTGTTGTTACAGCTTTGGGTAAACATTGGCATGTTGAGGTAAATTTCTTATCCACACCGTCTCATGGAAGCATGAGTTTATATTTTTTGCATTATTTTTCAGCATTTTGTTTGTGCCAAATGTGAGAAACCCTTCTTAGGTCATCGTCATTACGAAAAACGTGGCTTGGCATATTGTGAAACCCATTATCATCAGTTGTTTGGTAATCTATGCTTCGTTTGCAATCAAGTCATCGCCGGAGATGGTAATTATTAATCCACCACCTAAACCTTCGCCCTTTCTAATACAACTTTCTTTGTTTTTAGTTTTCACAGCCCTGAATAAGGCCTGGTGTGTCCATCATTTTGCGTGCTCTGTCTGTGACATGAAAATGACACAAAAGTCCAAGTTCTATGAATACGATGAGAAACCAGTTTGCAAAAAGTGCTACGAACGTTTCCCCAACGAACTGCGACGTCGTTTACGTACCGCTCACGAAATGACCATGAAAAAGAGCGTTTAATAATAATTAACCGCCACAGTTAAACCGTAATGTGCCTAAAAATCAAAGCCAATGATTGTTGTTGATTTTGTTTTGTTGTCGTACCCTAATAATCCCCAAAAGAATTTAGAAACTCTCATTTGTGTTTTTGAAACAACGTGTCTCGAAAGTGCCCTTACATGTACTAATAGAACAAAATAAATAAAAATAAAATTAGTGTTTACTCGTAGAAAGTTTAACAAAGCTATTTTTTATATAAATTTATTTATATATATGTATGTATAGTTTTTTTTTTAAATACTTTATAACATATTGCAATTGTTTTTTTTTATATTTTGTAAACATTAACAATTTTTTGTTAGTGTGTGTTTTCTTACAGTTTAAAAAGTGTTTTAACAAACAACAAGTTAAGCATGTTGCAGCTTATAGTTTACGTAAATTTTAACTACATAATCAATTTTGTTTAAACATAATCGAGTATTTTATTTTTGTAAAATAAAACCAAACTAATAAATAAATCAAAGCAACAGAAAAGAATTGAGATTTTAAAATTGGACGCCAATGCACTGGAAGGAAGTGGGATCAAATTTTAGCATTTGTGTAGTTCGGTGGGGAACTCTTTCGGACTGCAAACGAAAGTCTGATAAACTAATTCGCTGCAGGATAGATGGGAAAAAACGAGTTAGTCTACCACAAGACATCTTCAGTTGTGCCAATTACAGAAACATTGGTCTCTTAAGCATCATGGCTGAAATCTTTTGTCAACAGCCTCTATCAGTGAAATTTAAAACAATGAACGTTTACAATGGATCAAATTTTAATGCTTCGGTAGATCCTAGAGAAAACCCAAGAAGCTCAAATCGATACCCATCATTTTTTTAATCGCCTATGACAGTTTTTTTTTTCTAGAAACGAGCTGGGCCCTTACTCTGTATTGCGATTCTAAAGTTCGGATCGTTCGAAAGTGCACATTTTGTATGGGAAATGTGAAACGCAATTCATAAAATCCATATAAAATGTTCGCTTTCGAACGATCCGAACTTTAGAATCGCAATACAGAGTTCGTCTGCGGAGGATGGAGAATATTCATTGCTCCATCAAGTTAGTTAAAAGTGGTTCTAAAAGAAGAGGCATCTACACGATGACCTATAGATAGTCAAGCAGCGAAAAAAGTCTTGGAATCACCGACAATACGATCCAAGTTGGTAAAGCAGGCCTCTAAACGAGATTGCTGACAAATGCGGGGTTTCTCAGGACACAGAGACGTTTTGGGCAACTGCAGAGCGGACGAGCTAGTAAAAGAGGGAGCAGGTCAGAACCTCTCTGAAAATTGGAACCTCTTTATCAAATAGAATTGATAAAATCTCGCTTCGATACTGAATGACCATTAGGAGGTGGAATAATATAAATACTTGTCTTTTCTCGAGACAGATCTGGCCTAATCGGGATTTGAAGCGAACAGAAAATATATAAGTATTAGAGTAGGAGCCCTCACAGGGCATTGTTTGATAAGCAGACACACCACTAGACTGAGTGTCCCTTCCAAACGATTTCTGCAGAAGCTGTAAAGACGAGGAAGAGGAAAGAAACGGTCACTCAATATCTTTGCACCTGTCCTACCTTTTTTAGGCTAAGAATATTTCCATTAAGACCTAAGTGATTTAGCCAAACTCGATACTTGATGTTCTTGATCGCTTCGACGTTGACGAACCTTGAAGGAGGAGATTCAATGAACAACTACGAGCAGCAGCTATTCAGCTTTGGGTCTGCAGATTTGATATAAAACCTTTTGTTTCATTGTTTGATGTCATCTCTTTGATTTGTTAAATCTGGATTGTGTCAGAAAGGCTATGATAGTTTTCAGATGAATGCCAGCAATGCTGGTCGGAGTGACGAGAAGAGTGAAGAGTAGAGCATTTCGTAAAGATATGCAGAGGTTTTATCTTTCTCACAATGTCAAACGGGTTCTACTGACTCAACAAAAGAAACGAAAGAAGAATGGACCGATTTTCCAGGGCTAACTTTGATTTTAATTCGAGTGAAACATGTGCTTTGAGGGCGGTCTGACGTCAAAATACATCAAAATAGACTTCCTCTCTGGTGCAGAAGTATTTACAGAACTATTCTCCCACTTTGGTTGATGGTTTGGATTTTTGAATGGACAATTGCATAGCAGTTGAGATGCCTTTTCCTTTTTCTCTAACTGAAGAGGTTAACTTAATAAATTGGGTATGTAAATTCTTTCATTTCCTGAGAAACATTTCACTCTAGGGTTTCAAAATTAAGGCGGGTGTAATTAACAACCAAATCTAAAAAAAAAAACAAACTAAATCTTCTTACTCGGTCAAATGTTCCAGCAACGGTGCCATTAGTTCCAAATTTCTCACCGCAATCAGACCGCCAGCGTTAGACTTTTCCTCCTCATCCAGATATGAAACAGCCACTGGCTCTTTGGCCTCTAAACTCCTTCGATAGTCGAATATATTGCCGCCAAGTGATTTTAAAATAGCTTGTGGCGCACAAGTGTCCCATTTGAATGTTGTTCCCTTGCTCAACAGATATAAATCCACTTCTCCTGTGATCACCTTTAAAGCCTTATGGCCAGCTCCAGCTGAAAATGCGAATTCATATCCCAAACCCAGAATAATTTGTAGTAGATCTGAATTTTCTGAGCTGGAAAAAATTCCTAAATTACTTGGTCGTAGTGGAATGTCTTCTGGGCAATTGTGTGCTTGTAAAGATTCTAAGCATACTCCCCAAAAGAGCAAACTCTCATAGACGTTCTCGTGCATTTTCCTGTGAAATGGTTGTGAAACAATACCAATTAAAGGATGACCTGTGGTTATGCTGTATGCTCCGATGAGAACAGTTACACAATCCAATCCAGTCGACGTAATGCCAGGGAAATTTGTAAATATGGAATCACCCGATATGTACTCAGCGGTGGCATCTGTGGAAAATACATTTGAAAAAATCGATTTTTCTATTTATATCTTTCTTAGCTCACCAATTGGATCGATCCAGATGCCTATGTCTGAGTAGTCTAAGTCATCTGGCAATTCGGGAATTTCACCAACTGTCTGTATGTAGTTTACCTCTCTGTGGACTTCCTCAGCTAAAACTTCAGCAGCAGTTCTATTTCCATCGAGTACCTTCTCTAAACAATCAGCAGTAGTCTCAACAGATTCGCCGATTTCAACAGCAACTGTCTCGTCTAAGGTATTGGTAAACAAAGAGGATTCCTCGCCCTTAATGTGCTCCTGGATTTCTGGAAACTACTAAGAGATTTAGCCTATGGCACAAAAATAGGATAGAGCCTATACAGGTACTCACCTCAATGCCAATGTCGTGACGAATAGTTTCCTGAATCAGAACATCTGCAAGTGTTTTGAAATCATGAACAAATCTGGGATTAGCTTCATCAGAGGATTTCTCCTGTACAAGTAGCGATAGTAGTTGTTCATTTGCCCGGCAAACTCTTGCAATGTTAGCTGCCTTTTCGGAAACGTTGATAAGACTTCTCAGCAAGTTCGTAGACATAGTGTTGGCAACGTAAAAAGCGAATATTAGCAGTTGGACGCAACACAAGAAACTCTCTCTATTCTGGCTAGCTAGTGTGTTGTGCTTATTTGGTTAAAGCAGGAAAAATAACTTCAAATCCAATTAGGAACTACAGGCAGGCGGGGAGTTCGAAAAAATGATAGTGCGCTGGGACGGATATCGGTTGGGTCGGGGAATCTGTTATGCGATGGAAAATTAAAAACTTTTTTATTCGATTAGGGGTGGTTTTGTTTGTGGGCTTTGTGGACATGGGCATAGTTTGTTTTTTTTTTTTTTTCTAAGGAGAGGGTGGTTTATTGTGGGTTCACCTGTGGAAGCTTTTCAAAGAGACACAAGCAAATATTTGGCAAATGACATTTCATAAATGTAAAAAGAAATCCACTAGGGGTGATGATTTATGGCACGTGTTCAATGGACGCAGAGAGTTGCATTTTGTAATTGGATGATGTAAATTGATATGTGCGGGCTTATAGTTTTGGTTTTAGGTTTGTAGCGCACATTCATTTCCAGTCAAATTGTAGGCCACAATACCAGGGTGCCGAAAGAATTTTAAAGTCTAAAGAATGGATTAAAAAAAAACCAAAAGGCAGATAAACTGACAAGAGAAAGCTTCATATTAAATGAAAACGATCTACCTAGAGAATATTTCTTAGTTTTTCTTTTACTGCCTAGTTCTCTTAACACCTAAGACTTCTCAAGAGCTCTGAAGATGTTGAAAACCCAGATTAGAAAATTGGATTGGATTTATTTTTTTTTTTAATTGTATTTCCACCTTTCATTTTAAAACATCTCACAAGCAGGTGGCTCCACATTCATTCCAAAATTTGACAGTTTAACTAAAAGTTTTTCAAAAATATCTTCAATTGTTTCGTTTTAATCGACCAAACAACAACTGTTTTTTTAATTTATTAAATATTTTCTGGTTTCGTTATTTTTCGAAATGTCGGATCTTATGTCCTCAAATTGCACCGAAAGAACTGAACGCTTATTTAATTCTCGAAGCAGTCAATTCATTGAAGATGTTAGAGAAGAAGAACACTGCAGCAAAATTCATGATCATGTCTTTATGCAAAGCACCATGGAGAATCCTTACATCCGTAAGATTAGATCCACCACGGATCTTTGCAATGAAATGAAGGAAGATGTACGTCAGAAGTTCCTTGATGATAAACGCCGCCAAAAAATACGTGAAAGTAATCAAGAGCTCAAACAGTTAGAGGTGCAAATTCGAGCAGCGTGCTGTCGTAAAGTTGTATGTGCACAGATATATGAAAAAGAAGCTTTAGACAGGAGGAAAGAAGTACTAATTCGTGAATGTAACCTGGGCTTGGAACTTGCCCGCTTACGGATAGATGAAGCAGCTGAAAAGGCCGAACAAGAAAAGAAAGCTAAGAGAAAAGCTTTAAGGCAGGATTTACAAGAGCAAATAGCAATGTCGAATGTAAATCGAATGAAAAAATATGAGCAAGTGCTGGAGGACAGGAAGAATATGGACGAGGTGGAAAGAAAGACAAGAGAGGATATGGAGAAGGAAGCCCGCAAGGCAATCGAAAATCAATTAAAACTCAAAGCTGATAGGGCGCAGTTTTTACAGGCTAAAGCCGAATGGAAAATAACCCATCAACAAGCTAAAGAGACGGAAAACGAAAAAGCAAAAGAAGTAGTAAGACAACGAGAACTCAAACTACAAAGAGAAGAAAAAGAAAAAAAAGAGCTGCAACGCCGTAACGCGGAAATAAGCGAGAAAATTGGACAACGAACCTATGAGCTCGCGGTAAGTAGCACATTCGTTTGTTTCTGGAACTTCCAGATACTTATCTCTCTACCCTTTAGTCAGAAAAAATTAAGAGGAATGAGTTTCTTGTGGAACTCCTTGCTGAAGAGGCCCAAGCTAAAGATGAAATGCGCGAAAGAAAAGAACTGGAACGACAGAAGCAACAGCAAATTATTCTTCGTAATCAGTTTGTTGTTGATCGTGAGGAAAAGGAATATCGAAAGCAAATCGAAAAAAATATAGACGATGAATTCATGCAAGAACAAATGCGTATTTTCGCTGAAAACGAAAAGTTGTTTCAGCTGTCCGATGAGAAAAGAAGAAGGAAACAGTCGGAATATCGAAGAGCATTGCAGAATTCGTTAGACGAAAGAAAACGTCTAAAAGCTGAAACAATAAAGAAGTTGCAGCGTCTAAGAGATATGGATTTAAATGAAGCTAAGATGAGGTATGAGCAATTGATACTATTGCATAGGTATTTTGTTAATTTTTCTCTTGTTTTTTCAGAGAACAACAAATCGAGGATGAACGTATTCATATGCTGAAGGAACTGGATCCCACGATACTTCAATTCCTGGCACCGGGTGTACTGCGCCATTCAGATAGGGAATTCTTGTCGATTCCACCAAGGCAAAATTGAAAAAAAAAACTAAAACACAAAAATTTAAATAAAAATTATTCAAATTGTATTCCTTGTGTTGTGCCGATTGCTTGCTTTGCTATTCAAGTAAGAACGTTGAATTTCTTAGATTATTCCACTCGAGTAACTCAAAGTTGAAGCAGGATTTAAACCAATAATGGATCCTGGTAAAAAATTGATAAAGATATGTCGTTGGTATCTTTACAATGCTGTACAACTTGTTCCGAACTTCTGTCAACTTTCTAGGGAAGAAAAGATTTCATAGTAATGCAAGATCAAACGAAAATATACTTGGGCTTTGATATTAAGAACGATAAACTTATGTAGATACGGTGTTTCTTTTAAGACAAAGCCGAAGTAAACACAAGCTCCATTACCACAAACTACTACAAAGTGTGTTAAACAAATCAACTGAAGATGAAGTTGATGAATAATCGTTGTACCTTTTCTGACATGGTGCGCAATGCTGAATAGTAAACTGATATTGAACTCATTCGAGAGGCATACCTACCATTCGAATGTAAAGGGATTTGCAATAATAACTCTGCCGAGACGTGGAAGTTGTTTAAACAGTTGGTTCTTATTCAATTACATTCGAGCTAACACAGTGGAATGTAAAAGCTTGGTCTATCCAATGAGGAGCAGAAGCTCGTGGTCGGTTAAATTTTCTTAGGCAGATAATCTCTACGGTCCAAGACCCCAATAAATAAAAAATATATCAACAATACTGGGAAACCGTAGTCTATTTGTGATATGGAATCAATATTTACCAGCAAAGATGTGCGTCTATTATAATCCGCAAAAAATCGCAAGGAAGATGCTCTTTAGTGTTGGTGTCACTTAAGCACTGAGCACTTTGAGCACTGACTGGCCTGTCCAATAAATTTTCTTCTTCTTTTTATCGCAAACGACAAGAAGTTAAAAGACTGAAGTGTGAAACTATAGTTCCATGCGCATTGAGTCTACAAAGAGTGTCAACATCAGCATCCTCAATTCTTAAGAATGCTAATCGAGATTTGTTCCTGTCAAGTGGTCTGGTTGGTTAGCCACAAAGCGGCTTCTTATAGAGAGAGGCTGCAGAAAAAAAAACTGGATTTACTTTTATCTTTTATTAAATATAAATAATTCAATTCGACAGGAGATACATATATAAATTATTTGTTAAGTATCTGACGTTTAAGTTTTCCTGGTAAATATCCTTTTAGTGTGGGAAGGTGCTCTTCTAACGTACGCCACCATTCCAAATCATCTAGTTTTTCTCTGAAAAATAAATCCAAAAACAAATTGGCAATCCCACAAACAACCATTGCACTGTCTGCTTACCTCCTGAGAATGTTTTCAAGAATTGCCGCATTCCCAATTAAGTTTCTCTTTATCTCCTTAGCTTTTAATAGTCTCTTTTCATCCACGGTAGCCAGTAATGACTTTTGGTATTCTGGTATCTGCATTCGTGTTTTCTCGTTCATTAACTTGTCTTGCATTTTAACCTCCTCTTCAAGGAGTAGTCCCTTTCGACGTTCTTCTACCTTTTGCTTCTTCAATGCAAGATTACGATGATATTTCTCTTCTTGATAGTTGGCAAGGTCCTGACGAACTTCGTCACGTTTCTGGGTCTTATATTCGTTTTCTTGATCATGTCTTAAATCGTCCTTTGCCTTGGCTTCGTTTATAAGGAGTTGAATAAGAAATTCTTCAAATCTTCGTTTTTCTTCCTAATGGGATGGAAGGAAGCTAGATTCTGTACAAACTTAAAAGGAAACATATCGCAAACTTACTGCGACCAAGTGTGTTCTTAATCCGATTTCCTGACTTATTTTGTAATTTTGCTCCTGTCTCTCCCTCCTCTTCCGTTCCTTTTCAATAGGAGGTTTATTGAAAAAGCCTTCATACTCTCCTAGTGCTTTAATCTCATGGGTGGCTCTCCATTCTTCACGCGCTCTTAAGAATGTTTCCATTTCGACTTTGGATTTATGTTTCCTTTCAACTACTTCAAGGCGTTTTCGTTTCTCATCTTCTTTGTACTGTCTCACAGCCTTGTCCATTCTCTCCTTTTCCCTCATTAATTCGAGTTTTTTCTGTTGGCGTTTAGCCTTTGTAATTTCCATTTGCTCCTGAAGATCACGCATAAGATTGGTTTTCCGCTGTTGTTCTTCTTCAACACGCCTCTTATCGTATTCATCTATTTTAACACGAGCTTTTCGTAGTAGATCGTTTTTAAAATGATTGACTGACTGTTCATGTGTCTTCAGGGCTTTGTATTCAAACTTCTGGGCAGCTAAGCCTTTTGATAAATATGCAGCTTGGAGCTGGCTTCGCAATTCTATTAGTTCGTGATTAGTCTCATGTCGTAATTGTCTACGTTTCCGGGCTATGTGCTCTTTTTCCTTCTCTTCTTGCATCGCTTTGCATAGGGCAATGTTCATTTTGACCTCTTTATGGTAAGGATTTTCCTCAGAGCTTGCAATAAAAACATTTTCGAGGATTTTGCTACGGAAATCCTCTTCATTAACTTTCTGAATGAATTGACTGTTGAAATGGTCATTTAGCCTGATGGCTGAATCTAAGTATAGTTGGGGCTTATTGTATAACATTCTAAATAAAAATAATAATAAAAATATATTAAATATAAAATCCCGTAATTGAGATACTCCTTTTCTCTTTTGAATCTAATGTCGAATTAATTTATTTTTTTATTAAAAACAAAAATCAAGTATTGAAATATTTATTTACTAGATGATACAAGTGCAATGCGAGGTGTGAACTTGGCGATGCCCAGTGTTGTAACTGTTCCTACACATCAATTCTGCTTATTTTACCTCCAAGTGGTACTGATCGATGTCCATCCGGACTCGACTTGCTAAACTAATAAGCGCGAGTGCTGACCAGCGGACAAAATTGGCAGCACTATAAACGGGACAGCGGATGAATTCTCTAGATGGAATAAACGGTGAAGTAAAATCCCGGAGCAAAAATAAGACCTTCTCCGGGCTACTCCGACATATTTGGAGCTCAGGCCGGGAAGGATTTCGGAGACTTAGTCAGGGTCTTGGAAAAGACATGGTGGCGGATGAGTCCCTAATGGATCAACGGCAGCGCTCATACCCCCGAAGTGGGTTACTGACGCCGGTGTTACCGGTCCTATCGATAATCCGAAATGGAACTGGCCTTCCCGTTAAAAAAATGTATGTAACGTATCGACCACAAGCCTCGGACAAGGATGATACTATTGTTGACGACCCTAGCTATCATCCCAGTCCTGCTCTATGGTGTTGAAGCATGGACTTTATCAAAAGCGGATGAAGATACCCTTGGTCGCTTCGAGCGAAAAATTCTTCGTAAGATATTCGGTCCCGTGTGCGTTGACGGGTTATGGAGGAGTAGGTTCACCGGCGAATTATACGAGCTGTACAGCAACATCGACCTAGTCAAAAAACTACGCATTGGTCGTTTAAGATGGTTAAGACATGTAGAGCGAATGGACATCAACGCTGCGGCCCGAAGAGTCTTCGAATCCAACCCGGAGGGACAAAGCAGTAGAGGTGGCGCGCATAAGTAGAAGGGGACCTCAACCAACTTGGAGTGCGTAACTGGAGGCGGTTAGCTAAGAACCGGGCTAATTGGAGAATATTGTTGGTGGAGGACCAGGTTCAATTTGAACTATCTGTAGCGCCACCCAAGTAAGTAAGATACAAGATACACATGGGTGGGTGACCACAGGTTTTTCCAAACCAACTCCTACTCCACGTAATGAATCCCTAATGTTTTGTGGATTAGATGGGGTTTATCATATTGTTTATCGGATAGTTCTTTTAGATCCCGGAAGAAGAGTCGCCTGAGGAGTTTATTTCTTAAATGGCAGAGGCTACGGCCAGGCTATGAACAAGTTTGACGTCGGACGGCTATAATCGCTAGAGATCTCTTTTTCTCTTGCCTCCAGCATCAAGAGTATTGAAGATCAGTGGGAACATTACCAAATCAGAGAAGCCGTGTAAGCAGGAGGCATACAAAGCAGCGCTGTATAGAAGGACTGAAGCTCCCCGCGAGCTCTACGAGCAGAAGAGGAGAGACGAACAACGGCTTCTCAGGAGAAAAAAGGCGCGCTCGGAAATTGAGAGAGAAGGATTCGGAAGATTTAGAGAAAAGGGTAAAAAAAACATGCCAAGGCCACAAAGCCCAGGCAGAATGAACAATTCCATCTAGACGATGTTATCCAACAATTCCGTTCACCCTACCTTGACCAAGTAAAGATAGCCATATCTAAACGGAAGCTGGAGCTGATACCAAGGAACATGCATCAACTCATATGCAAAATACGGTCAGATGACAGCAGGCCCGAAAAATCGAACCTTAGCTTTGTTTGTCCTATCTTCAAGAAGGGAGACTCTTTAAGATGCACCAACTACAGAGGTGTAAGGTCTTATCTGCCGTATTGTTTGAGCCCCTTGTCAACAATCTAATTGATTGGAACAGTGTGGCTTCAGGCCAGGACCGACCAAATTTTCACACTTAACCAGGAATTCTAAATCGATAACCACCAAGTCTTTATCAATTTCAAGGCTTTCATAGAGACAAGCTATACAGAACAATGTGTAGTTTTGGCATCCCTGCCCTATTCATCCATCTGTGCAGGATTATATCGGTGAATGCTCACTGATCTATTAAGTTCCTCTTTGTGCGAAACTCATCTTTCTAAAATCTCTGCAACTATTGGCCTACGCCGACGATAATGGTTGAGCTCAACAAGCATTCACGAGTGTTGAGACGGAAGAGGTAAAAAATGGGTTTAGCCGTGGACGAGGGAAAAACCAAGTAGATAGCTATAACTTCGAGGTAGTTTAACGGACTTGGCCCTGATATCACTTCTGACAACGATAACTCATCAGAAAACAAACAATTAAGCTGCGAGCTTGGCAGGTTCACTCTACCCTCTACAAAGCGCCTGCAGTGGAACACTACGTGTTCCATATTTTCATCTTCACCTGAACATTGTGAGCAGAAGTGACCAAATCTGTGGAGATACTTTCGGCTTTAATCCTCTTGGTAACGATCTTTCCCATTCGAGGTTAGCCTTAAGGTAAAGCCTTAGCGAGGGGGATGGGGATCATTCCGGCTATAACACAGGCTGCATCGTCCGAAATTGTTCGGAACTCATTTATTGTTTTGATTGCGAAGAATATGTATGCTGACGAGAGCTTCCTTCTTCGTTACAGTGTATGGAAGGATTTAGTTGATCACTATGGAAAGCTATCAGCTATCAGTCTACTATCGAGGTATTTAATTGGTAGTTCTAGGACGGCAGATTCCAGTCAGTTTTTTAATCCTGGCGCCTGCTTCTATCTCCTGGATGTGTTTGGCCACGGTTACTATGGCGATATCGTCAGTAACTAAATCCTTGTGGCAGCGTTATTCGCAGAAATCCTTCATACATTATGTTTCACAGGAGAGGTCCAAGAATCGTCTCTTCCGATTGTAATACTTAAAAGAAGTCGAGGGATGTCAAATGAAACACAATGTCCAGTGCGGCTGAGGGTATAATACGAAGTGGTCCGCTTATACCCAAAACAAGCTGATCGCAAGCCACCTAAGAAAAAAGCCTGGAACTTCAGATAAGAAAGTATGTAAGGCTTTATGTTTTAAAAAAAATAAATATTCATTCGACTTTTAGCTACGAGACTATACGCGCGTTTCGGGAAACAAATATATTTTTTGTTTTGTATTTTTTTTTAAATATTTTTTTTTGAAAAAAAATGTTTTTGAAAAAATCACAAATATGCTTTAACGGAGTAACTCGACTAGGTAACGCGGTAAATAGTCAGTTTATTCAAAATGTTAGCGAAGAAGATCGTCGCAACAAAATCCTTGAAGATGTTTTTATGCGAAGCACCGCTGAGAATCCTTATCACAAGGAGATTGAATCTAATATTATGCTTTGTAAAGCCCTCAAAGAAGAGAAGGAAATGGAATTCACATATAAGAAACGTAGTCTTGTACAACGTCAGAATAATGTAGAGCTAAGGGATTTGGAAACTATGCTACGAGCTGGTTATGTATCAAAAGAAATAGCTGCTCAGAATTTCGAAAATCAAGCTTTGGTAAACGAGTCCCGTTACAATAAACATAACCGAAATACCGTACTAAAAAAATCTCGATTGAGGGGAAATCAATATTTTAAGAAGCTTGTAGAAGATAACCGTCACAAGAAAGATACTTTTAAGCAGGATCTTTTGGAGCAAATGGAAATAACCAAACAGAAGCAGCATAAGGCAAAACTATGCATTTTGAGGGATAAAGAGATGATGGACGAAGCTGTGAAAAAGTATAGAGAAGATATGTTGCAAGAAGAACGCAGAGCGTTTGAGAAAAAAAATTTATACAGAATACAAATGGAGGAGTTTGAACAAGTCCAAGAACAATGGAGGTTGAAGCAAAATTCAGATTTACAAAAGGCAGAAAATGCAGTAGCCGGTTCAGAAAAGCTAGCAGAAATACGAGATATAGCAGTTAAAAAAGCGAAGAGGGAACGGCTAGAGGCCAAGGATAAAATTAGTAAAAAAATAGGTGATCGAAATTATGTAATTAAAGTGAGTTACTTGAGTTAGTATTTGTGTTGCAGGATACCATGGTAATTTATGTTTTATTTTTTAGTTGGAAAAAGCAAAAGAATTGGATCAGCTTACAGAGCTTCTTATAGATGAGCGTGAGGCAAAGGATGGACTGAAGTTTATTCAAGATCAGAAACGAAAACTTCGTGAACGTTTGACCGTACGTAGAGATCTAAACTACTTGCGTGAAGATAAGAAGCGACAAATGCTGGACGAAAAGAAGTTGGAACAAGACTTCTATCAAGAGGAACTGCGGAACCTTGCTGAGCGTGATAAGATTCAGAAAATCTTGGATGAGAAAAAGAGGATGCGAACACTCGAACATCGAAAAGCTCTACTAAATGCTTTAGATGAGAAGACACGTTTTAAAGCTAAAGAAATGAAGAGATGCATAGCAGTCAATACATTCAAGATTAATGAAGAAGCGAATAAGTATGCAATTATATATATTTTTTTACTCTATTTTTAATTATATTGTCAATTGTGTTCTAGGGCTCAACATATAGCGCAATATCGCACTGAATTGTTAAACCAACAAGATCCAGATATACTGAGATTTTTGCCCCGAAGACTATTAAGACAGAAAAATATTTGAAAAATAAAACAAATAAATGATTTTGGACGACATAGTGTGCCAAGTCTGCATCAAGTTATGTTTCAATATGGATAACCTTTTCAACATATTTCAATTTGTAGACTGCATTGAGAGGTAATATATGTTTTGAAACAATCTAGAAGCACAGTGTAAAAGATGATCTAATGGTGGGACAACGGACTGGGGTAGACATGGGCCACAACCCAATCAACAAGAAGATTCTCCAGCTAGTTCGATTATTATTATGTTGATTGAGTCACAGTCTCCGTCAACTGCGCCGTCTCTCCAGAAGATTCCCTTGATCGGTATGCTAGTTTGCAATCGATACAAACTTATGTTGTGGACTCTTCTAATTCAGTCAAAGTTCTTCTCTATATATCGTCTATGTAGATGAGACCAAAAATCATCCAAAGTATTTTTCCTCAAAAAAGCCGAGGCCTAGCTCACCCATTTTTTGACAAAGTCCATGCCTCTGCGCCATAGAGGAGGAGAGTCGTTTAAGAAACGTCTTTGCTACCTTCTAAGTTCAAGAAACAATGTTTGGCAAGAGTTGTTTGCATTTCACTTTGACTTTCTGAAAATTTGGCATGAAAAGTCCTCCTCCTCCGTCCATTAATCTAGTTTAGTCTATCAACGAAGATAAGGAAGTAAGTAGTAAGAGCCACTGAGAAAGTATCAGGTGCTCCTTGTAGCCAATCTTCTCCGTTTCTCTTTTAGCTGCAGTTTATGAACTTCCACTGTGTATAAAATACCAAATTAAATTGAAATTAAGTCTATGGCTCAGTTTTTTAATATTTTCGGCCACGAAATTCAACCACACTACCTTACCCACAACACTTCCATCGCTTTAAGCTTCCCTTTCATCTCATCGCCTGTCCGTTGAATACCCGCACATTTTTGTATTAAAATGACATCTGTCAAATTTTTGTATGTGATTGCTAACCGTCGCACGTGTTGTTTTACTTGTATCAGACTAATTTCATAGTTTTTATTAGTTTTTTTGTAAGATATTTCTAAAATAATTTATCTTAAATGCCGCCAGTTGCAAAGAAAAATAAAAACCAAATAAAAAAGGCTCCAATTTTGGCAGCAATACCAACTGATGGGAGCGAAGAAAAGCTTGTTATCTCCGGTCAAGTAAGTTTCCAATAGTAACCCGTTTAATAACTGAATCCAATAGCCGTTCCATTTTATTACAGTTGGATAAAAAAATTAAAAAATCTCAAGCTCGCATCGATAGACAACGTGGAGTGGTGGTCATCAGGCATTTACCACATGGATTCTTTGAGGAACAACTTAAAAATTACTTCCAACAATTTGGAACAGTAACACGGCTACGTTTGGCTCGTTCGAAACGTACCGGTGGCAGTAAGGGTTTTGCGTTTGTTGAGTTTGAATTTCCTGAAGTTGCTAAAGTAGCAGCCGAAACAATGGATAACTATTTGATGTTCCAACGAGTGGTTAAAGCGTCTTATATACCACCGGAGAATCAACTTTATAACTACTTTAAGTCGTCAATTAGGAGGGTGACCAATAAGGTATGTATTCAACAGTGATCCCGATGGATTACTACGAATGCTAGATACGCTTTATGTTTAGGTTATTGTCACGGGATGATGATGATACAAACTCTACTAGTATCATGAGGGTTTAGGGTTCTTCGCATTGAATAAGCTTTGTCAGACAGTCCGTCGTATCTCGTTGGTAAGGTTCAGGCGGTTGCTTGTACTAATTGCCGGTACAAAATTAAGTTGTGATGCGATAGGATTTCGTTAATAGCTTCGGAATCAGTTGGAGATACTTACGTTTCCAAGTCATGTGTTCTGACCAATGTTCTTTAGGTAGTTAGTGCATAGGATTCTTTGTTTTTTTAATGCGGAACGCACGTACGGGCAGTAGGTTTGGTATAAAGCCTTCTTCGTGAGAGGGATTTTCTATTCCAAAGAAACAGTGATTGCAAATGTTTCTGAAGTCACTCTGCGGCACTCTGTCCGATAAACCGATGTTTAGTTTCGTTTTAATCTTGTTCAGTACTTATCCCACTTTTGGCATTTTTATTTCCTACTTACTTACACTGACCTACAAAGTTTTGAAAGATGGTTCTGGCTTGTGGGGTTTGCACGGCACATTTTCTATGTCCCTGAGTGGGAAAATACTAACCTTGGTCGAATGGTGTCCATTTTTCACCGGCTTTCTACTCTTACTTAACCAGGGCCTCAGCCAAGCCTTTCCAATTAGCTCAATCCCTAGCTAACTGCCTCAAATGCTGCATTAACAATTGCTTGAGGACCACTTCTGTTACAATGCTAAGAAATAGGTTTTGCAAATAGGTTATCCTAACGAAACCCTCTTGTCTGCTGCTTCCTTCTCCTTCTCTTTTTCAAATAAATTCTACTTCTCTTTTTTTGTAGGTGGGTAAACCAATCTATGTCTCTGGTCAATCAGCGTGCATTCAAAGGAAAGCCTTCGAACACAACAACTGGTCGGATGAAGCATACCAAAAGCGTATCGCATCAAATCTAAACAAATTGAAAAAATTGAAAGCAAAATACGCGCACTTGGGTATTGATTTCGATAATTTCACAGTGAAACCGAACATCCAAACTGCCGAAGAAAAGAAACAAAAAGAACAGAACAAGTCAAAGGACACACCATCAAATGATGAGAAACCAGCTCCGGGAAGTCTACTTTTACTTAAAAAACGTAAGCAACCCGTCGAGAAAGTGGAGAAAGAAGTAAAAAAATCCAAAACAGCGAAAAAAGAAAAGATAATCGAATTGAAAGACCTCTTGGAGGGCACATTAAACGATGAGGACTCCTCAGATGATGAGGAATTCATTCCAATGCCCGAAGATGATAAGGATGAAGATGCTGAAACTTCAGATGAGGAAAGCTATGGACTGATTGAAGATTTGGATAAACTGAGTTCGGACGCAGACTCCGATGAAAATGCAAGTAAAGAAGAGGAAAATTCACCGCTGCCGAAAAGAAAGCCACAACCAACAAAAGTCAATCGTTTCGCTGAGCTTATCAAACGAAAGCCAAACCTCGGAGGAATTCAAAAGTACAACAAGAAGAGTCTGAAGGATAAAATAAAGTCGACAAAAGCTCCCAGTAACGTAAAGAATGCGTTAAAATTGGCCGCGGTCAGGGAGATTAAACAGCTGGGAACAATGAAACAACTGAAGAAGGCGGACTTGAAGAAAACAAACAAGAAGCAGAGGGTGAAGTAGAGCAGTTTGCAGTTTTTTATTTTTATTAGGTCTATAAGTAATAAATACATTTCCTCTTTTCCCCCCTGTAAATTGGCCAACTGTCGCGCATATGATGTGTGTCTACTTTATGATTCGTTCGAGTATTTTTTTTTCATAAATAAAAACAAAGTTAAACTAAAAATGATGTGATGTGACGAGTTTTTCTTCCTATTTGGGGGTGCTGTGCTGTGACTTGCGGGTGGATTTGGTAGTTCGGGGTATGCCCGTTTGTTCTTCCATTATGAGACGTTTCCATTTCATTCGACGATTCTGGAACCATACTTTAACCTGAAAATAGAAAAATGTAGGAGAATGTATGTTATGTGTGTTTTGAGATGGGTGATTGTCGCATGGGGATGTAGCTCAGATGGTAGAGCGCTCGCTTAGCATGTGAGAGGTACGGGGATCGATGCCCCGCATCTCCAAGCATTTTTTTTTTATTTTTTTGCAAGGGTATTTCAAAGTTCTTGAGTGTTAAGGCAGAGGGCGGTGGAGATGATTTTACCCGTCATCGGGAGTAAAATAAAGTGCCCAACACCGACGTCTTGGACAGAATGTCACACTAGATATGTGAAGAGAATGTTCGAATACACTTCAGAGGGATGATGGCGCAAGAACAGAAGACCGCGACTCATGTAGCGCGTCCAACCGGAAGGGATCTTAACAAACTTGGAAGCAGTCAACTAACAATAGAGCTGACTGCAGACGCGTGTTGGTGAAGGCTCAGGTTCACTCTGAAGTGAGGATTTTGAAGAAATTGTTGAAGTTTTCTGTGGCAAAAAACCCTGCGAAGGAAGAAGAGGGACATGGTTTCCTAATTCAAAGGAGCCAAATACATAATTTCGCGAGTCCCAAGCACGAATGACCTTATTAATATGAACCGCATCGAGACATCAAGAATCACAGCAATTATCGCGGGCCACTGGCCAATTGGTCCACACGCTTCCAAGGTAGGCATCCCGTTCAACCCCCATCGCCGTAGTTGCGACAACTCACAGGAAAAGGAAACGTTATTCCACTTTCTCTGTGACTGCCCAGCACTAGCCAGAGCTAGGCTGCGCACACTCGGAAAACCCTTCTTCAAAGATCTATCTGAGATCTCTAATAACAAATTCTGCAATATTATTAATTTTCTTAACTCCACAGGATGGATTTGAAAACCACAATCCTAGTTACAGTTACGCCCACCAACATCCAGGTCACGTGAGTTGTGGTATCAAAACGGCGCATCCGCGCTATTTGTGTCTTTGGTAGATTCAACCACTTCTACCTACCTACCCAAGCACCAAACATCCAAAAGTTTTACTAGAAAGTCAAGCAATTGGCAACTGACTGCAGACCCTCTCCGAAACACCAAAGTCACTGAGTCATTGGGAGGTGTAAGTGTGTTGAGGAAACAATTCGAGCAGTAAAGGTGCAAGAAAAGAATCAAAATTAGTAAGGGTATGACAGTAAAGATTTTCAAGTAATTGGGTTGACTAAATCCTGTCCGATGGTTGAGATATGAACTCTATGCACTCATCTTCAAAAAAGTTGATCCTATGTCTTGCAAGAACCACCGATCCATACGGTTATCAGATAGCGTAAGAGACACGCCATCTCTTCGTCGTCTTTAAGGCAGCATATGATAGCGTTCATCGCTTGTAGCCGTTCAAGGCGGATCCCGTATTGGGAATTTTGAATTTCGTCACTTCTTCGAGAGAAAAATACTTCGCCGCTTCTGTCAGGAATTCGGATAGTGAATCACCAGTCAAGTGTGCCTCTGTGGCAATGGAGAAAACGGAAAAACGCATCCTAATAGGTGTACTGACAAGACATTGCACCATTGGACCAATGACCATTCGACTTGGTGTAGATTTCTTGCTCTATTGCAGGAGCTGCCAAGAAACGGAAGAGATAGAGACAAACCAAATTCTTCACCTTCGCCGTCTAGGAAGTAGACTTTTTGGACAACTTGATGAAACTTGGACATGTTTCGCCGATGGATTTAATACGATTTGATTCGAACATGGATCAATTCTTATGGGAATAACAATGAAACAACAAACCCCCGTGTAACCACCATCGAGCTGCACATCCCGTCTTACCCAAACCTAACGAAGCATACAATTCACCACACCAACTCATCTATGTACC
Source organism: Criorhina ranunculi (assembly GCA_951813785.1). NCBI lineage: Eukaryota > Metazoa > Arthropoda > Insecta > Diptera > Syrphidae > Criorhina > Criorhina ranunculi. The sequence goes on from OX638381.1 coordinate 30,609,097, forward strand.
TGTCTTTCAGATAAATCCAATGCCACAGCTATCTCATATCTCCTCAGCCTTGTTAGATAGTTTGAATGCATAAATTCTGCTTCTAATTCTGTGATTTGATCCTTTGTGAATGTGGTACGTTCCTTCCGGTTCGCAGATGCTGTTGAACTTCTACTATTCTCCTTCTTTGGTGCCAATGTGTCTGGTGTTGTGGTTATGGTGGCTGAAACACAAAACAAAAACAAAGGGGATGTCAATAAGTTTTTAAATTTATGAGCACGTTCCTAATTTTATTATGATGGCCAGACCTGACACTTGAAAATATAGAAAATATGGATAAGGCTATTGTTACGCAATAAGGTGCTTCATTTCCTGTTGTGCGTGTGTGTGTGGTAATAGGTTTAGTATCCTTAAGGGTGGTGTTTCAAATGATAATTTATGGATTTATGGATAGAAGTGAAGAGGTCCTTTTTTTCAAATTGTATTCCAAAAATGAATGTTTTGTTGGTGCCAAGGAATTCGTAATTTTGTTGCAAAGAACTTGGAAATATAAGAGTGTGGAAAAGCGTTTACTTATTTGTGAGTGTTTTGTAGAAAGCTGAGTTAAGGCATTCTCATGAGGGGGAGCTTGCAGTATTGACACTGATCACATTAATATGGAAGATCCGCCACTTGATACGAGCAATGGCAGAACTCTGACCTTTTGCAGACTGTAATTCCACTTAATCCTAGCACGTTGAGATGATCTGTAAAAGGGAAGTGTGCCATTTTTCCTATTGAGTGACAGGAAGAATGCTGCTAATTTCTTACAGATGTCCAGGAGCATCCTTTTGGTCTGCTTGCATTTTGAAGAGTCATGCCACACACAATTGCATTCGTAAGAGTTTCAATCGTCAATGGAAGCCATTGCAGAGAATACGGAAACGCTCATAACAGGCTCCGATCCTAAAAAGTTTACCTCTGAGCCTTGTACAGCAATCTCATCGAAGATGTCATTTCTCGGGATCGCAGTATGACCGGGAACCCAGCCAAAAATCAAAGAATATAATCCTGCGAGCAAATTTAGAGCATTTTTGCATTCATGAACTACACTGGAAGTAGTCAAAGAGTAAATCAGTGGCTTAAGCACAGTCTGACTGGCGCTACAGGCATAGATACTCCGATCCTCCCACCTATGCTTTATAGTAGAGCTTATGACAATAAGACTAGCATACGTCTTCGTTTGGAAGATGAATGCATGTTTGCCTACGTCGTCTTTCTTGAAGACACCAGCACTAGACCCTTTACTTTGTTTTGGAGCCATACATGAGAATGAAGACTCCATTCCTGGCTCAGATTCTGACGGAAACCAGTTCTGAATGCAAGGAAAGACGACGTCGTTGCATTAGACGGCATATCTACGACCAGAGTCGTAGTCGTAAGTAACTTTCTGCGGCACATAATTGCCGTTTTTGCCCATTCCTTGTGTTTTATTCATTGAGCATGTCTAGGGTCTTCTGCGTGTAAGTTTAGACAGGTTCCGATACGGCTTCCTACTGTTAACATGACTTTTTTGTTAGTTTAGTCGAAAGCAATTGTCTGCAAGATACTACTTCTAACAAACAACGTCAGGTTAAGCCAGCATGAGCTCCCTACATTTTAACATTCCCTACGCGTTGGTCAATAAAACAAGGTCGATCCCATATGCGATTAACTAAATTTATAAGGGAATCTGACCAGTTTAAGGGGCCAACATTGCCAGCAGCAGCGGTGCAACAACTTAGTTCGTGAACAAGTGCTTGCTTTGCTTGTGGAAGTAAAATCTGAAATTACCGGCTAAAGAGCTAGGTTTTCTGCTTTCGAATCCAAAACGATATCCACGGATTTTTGGATATCGTCCTGGACAAAGATTGGTTCATATTACCGGCTTCCTGGAACTTGAACGAGAGTTAATGCGATACGGTTTAGACATCTTGAGACGAAGTGAAATTAGGTGGTTGCCGGCAGAAGAATATAAGTCTCAATGCGTTATATTGTGCTTCTCTATTCTGGCAAGACGACTGTTCCAATCGAGGACCAAGCACTTACAGGGAATAATGTTCCCAGCGGTTTCGTTCTCTTCCAAACAAAATTGACATTTTATTTCACCAGACAGGTTTAATTTACTGAGATGACATCTCAAGCGGCAATGGCCTGAGAGGAAGCCCATAACCTTCCTGACATTCTGCTCAAAAAACTCAATCATCCAGTGTCACGCATCGACCCTGACATCCTTTATGGATGACAAAGACAACTTCTATACCGAGAAGGTGCTCCATAAAACTTAAGACGAAACGAAAACATAATCAATTTGATGGGGGGCAATGGGAAGCATGAGCTCAAACATGGCAGGAAAAATCCGGTTACCAGGACGACAACACTGAAAGGTTTGTCAATCATCGTTTCATAGGCGTCATCATAGTGACCCACAAACGTACTACGAAGTCAGCTGCGTGAAGAATATTCAGTCAATCCATTGTTGTTTTACAATTTCAGGACCTCTGGACATCGAAAAAAGGCGTGAAGTTTTCTGAACTTCATAAGCCCAGATAAAATATGAAAAGATTAAGGGATCTTTTAGTGCTGCAATTTGTAAAAGATTGTTTTGCACAAGGAATACAGACCATCAACAACTCAATGCTGCCATCTATCCCAGAGCATTAGGAATTATGACCAGTAGATCGCAGATCCCCGGACACTTACGCCATCTTAAGTAAGATCGCAGACAAGGAATACCACTTCACTTTCTATTGAGTAGAGGAACGTCAACAACCCCAGAAGTAGGAAGGACCAATCTTGAGGCTCTATATTGAATGAAGTCAATGGAAGTGTAACGTAGCGTATGTCACCACAAGCCCAATTTCATCTACAACTTGTTGGCTGTAGAGTCAGTCACAAGAAGCAGAAAAGTGGTCTGACAACAGAATTAGTGAGGAGTTGACGAACATTCGGTAAAAGGCTTAGACGACTCCTTGCTAACTTTGAATAAGGACCCGCTTAGGTGATGGAAGGAGTACCTCTTTACAGTATTGGATTGTGTATTTGCCAGTTGTGTGACCCAAATCGGACTAATCAGCTCAAATTGAATTAAATTCTTGAATACGTTCCACATCTCCGAGTAAGGATGGGCTCGTAGCCGCCATCAAAGCATTAAAAAACAAAAAAACACAACAGCAATGGGAAAAGCTTCTGAGTCGAGCTATTCTATTCTGAACCTACTGGACCTCAAAGTCCAATTTAGAACTGACTAGTCGATTGTCAACCCTTTTTGGACTTGTGTAGGAAAAATAATTTCGAAGCGAATGAAGTGACATCCTGAAGACACACTCGATGCTGAACACGATTTGAATCTAGATCCCAACACTTTAGTCTCCACAGGGAATTTCTTTGCCTTTCCAACGAACGTTGTGGAACACGTTGAAAGGAAGACAATCTCTGTTTGGAGTCGTTCATTTACCTCCGTGGAATTCAGACGTGTTTCGGCTATTTATAAATCAGTGAGAGTGCTTTAGTAGTGTATTTTGGCAGTGTATTGGCAAGTGGCTGTTTGGCACAGTGTTAGAGGTTGCGACCGCGAACGATCAACGGATCCTGGGTTCGATTCGCTAATTAGATAAATACTTTTTAAATCAAATAAATAATATAAATTATAAAAAGTGCTATCAAAAATCAGTAGCCACGTGATGGACAAGAGTGTGCGGTCCACGCTCTCTGGGGCGGGACCAAAAAAAACAATTGGCAAAGTGACGTTAGTCAATGTGGCTGGCACATCAGGTCACACACTAACAGGGGCCTCCGAGGGTGCCGTTAAACGGAGGAGGAGGCTAATGCCGACTCCCAGCTTAATAAAGCGCCGCTCTCTATCAGCTTCCACTGAGAAGCTGCCAGTGGAAGTGAGAGAGGAGGCGCCAGCAACCGCAAACAAGCAGCAGCAGCAGAAACAAAAAAAGTGCCCAACCGTCACCGATGGTGGGGAAGTTGTATGTATGGGGGAGAACAGCTTTGTCTCCCTCATGGCTTCAGAGTCCGAAGATGAGGATGATGAGCTGGAATCGCTTTGCAGTAGCATCAGGCAGCTACAGCAAAGGGTTCTGGCCATCAAAGCGAAGCAGGACGCTAGAAGAGAGAGCGAGCGCCAACAACAACAGCAAGAACAACAGCTGCCAAAGCAGCAACAACAACAACAGCTGCCAAAGCAGCAGCAACAACTACAACTGCCAAAGCAGCAACAACAACAGCAGCAATCCAAGTTGCCACAGCTGCATAAACAGCAGCCACAACAGAAAAAACAACAACAACAGCAGCCGCAAAAGAAGCAGCAACAACAGCAGCAGCAGCAGCAGCAGCAACAACAGCAGCCGCATCAGAAGCAGCAACAACAGCAGCAGCATCAGCAGCAGCAGCAACAACAACAACAACAACAACAGCAGAAAGCAGCGAAGCAGAGGGTGCCTCCAATCAACACCTACAAAATTGAGCTGAAGGACACAATCGAACTGTGTAAGTCGGCCATAGGTCAAAATTTTAATATTAAAAGATTAAGTGAAGATAGGCATGCGATCCACTGTAATACAGTGGATCAGTATAAAAAAGTCAAGGATCTCCTGAGGGACACGACGACGGAGTTCTTCTCCTTCACCCCGAAGGGGGAAAAGCCGCAAACAATGCTGCTGAAGGGGATGGAATCGTCCTCTGAACCTGAGGAGCTCCTTAAGTTGCTCAAAGAGAAGAACAACGACGAGCTCGAGTTCGTAGGAGTTAAGCCGTTTATCACAGCAAGGGCCAAAAGGGAGAAGCGGAAATTACCGTTCTTCCTGGTACAGCTGTCCCCCAAAAGCAAACTGGATGGTCTGAGGAAGATCCATGTCCTAGACTACCAGGTTGTTACCTGGGAAAAATTAAACAGGAGCGACAGCATTTTACAATGCGTTCGCTGCCAAAGGTTCGGACACGCGGCGTCGAACTGCGAAATGCAGCCTCGATGTGTGAAGTGTGGTAAGGACCACAAAGCAGAAGATTGTATTCTGGGTAAGGATGGTGCTTCGGATAAGGGCCAACTCGTGTGTGCATTATGTAGGAACTCGGG